>PNEQ01108143.1:31508-76140 GCA_003012365.1 Medauroidea extradentata
AAAAAAAAAAGAAAAAGAGGCAAGATGCGTAGGTTCTAGAGTAGGATCAGTGGCTCGACGCTTACCTCCTTAAATTTTTTTATTTTCAAAATAATTTCGTGTAAACGTCTTTTATTCAAAAGTTATTTGATAAATAAGTTCAGTGTTATTTATGAAGTACAGTGAGCATTTAAATTTATTTTTTTCCTTATTGTAATTACAACTACAGGGTTATTCCTTGTAATTTTACAAACATATATTTCGTATTTTATTACTAGGACAACCATTGTAGTTTTACGAGGAATTTCTTTGGCAACTGAGTTTCCAAAGATTTTCTTTGTAAAAAAAGTACAAAACATTTTTTTACAGTGTATGAGGTTCTTTTTAACGTCTGGTACTTTCAGGTTAGCAAAAAATATGCAAATGAGAAAATAATTAAAACAATTGTCTAGATAAACATTTGCATTTACAGCAATAAAATACTGTAAATTATATTTGCTGGATTATCTTGCCCTAGTCTTTCTTTCTGGCTTTGCTCCAAAGTTACCCAGGGGTACCTAGTCCCCTAGCTGTATTCCGTCCCCCCCCCCCTAGATAGTATGATGCAAACACTCCCTCCTTTCCCTTAAGAATGTTGTAGCAAAGTTTCCAAATGAAATAATTCACAATCACACATTCGGTAATTTCCGACAAGTGTTCGGGTATTTCCGACACAATTAAGGCAACTCAGCTCACACAACCCATCTGGCAGCCAAGTTTAACTAATCTCTGCTAACTTAAATTCGTTGTGTTGTTGGTGGAACACACCTCTAACTTAAACTCAGGTTTAACTCTTCATCGAGTTTTGTTAATCTCGCTTTGTAGCAAAGTTAAACTTCGTTGGTGAAACTGGCCCTTAATAGTTACGTAATCACGGTGAAGTTGGGGCTCGCGAAATACAGTCTCTATTTTATTTGCTGTCCGTTCTAACCACACAGCTGTGCCACCATAGCGAGGGCATTTGATTGGATATGTTGCGAAAAGCTTGGTGAATACACTGTGATCTAGGTAAGAGGAAGAATTACATATATCACTCTGGCAAGTTGTCATTAATTTACACGGAAATAAGAAACTCTTGAACAGCCAAATGCGCAACTGCTTGTCAATCCGAGCTGCTTATTCTGTTTTGTGTCATTACGTCGTTTATCTATAACACTTTCAGCGGGCATCTCATCATTTACTTCTCCGTCGTTTTTATTTCACTGTATGTGTGTACGAAAATAGGCTACATTCAAAAATTTTTATTGACTTGTGATATTAAATAATTTTCGATAGGTTTATTACACTACGTGGCTTCACCCACAGTACTGGAATTATATTTTGTCGGGCAAAATTAATGTGCCCAAAACAGGCCTTAAAAATGTTACGAATTTATAATAGACTAACATAAGTTGCAAATCTTTCTTCTGTCATAACATCGAATCAATAGCAACAGAAAAAATATAATTCCTATGAGAAACAGGAAAAATTAAAATTGGTTCTCCAAATCGTAGTACTTAATGACAATTTAAGAAGGCTACAAAACACAACCACTGTGCAATGAAATGTGCAGTTTACTGAAACTGTGTAATTTTTAGGTCACTTATTAGTCCTAACAATGTAAGAAGTGTAGTATTTTAATATTTCAGCACATTAAGTCCGAGAAGGATGCTTTTAATCGTATATTATACACTTAAATATGATTGACATATACTAAAGAACAAAATAGCATTTACGGAATTAACAAGGCGCTAAATAATTACATTAAAAATATTTACATTTTCTGAGCGCAAATTTGTATATTTTGAGTCGCATTTTTTGACGAGAAATGTGCAGATGCGGAAAGTAGCAAAGAATATTTCGAAAATGACAATAATAATATCGACAAGGATTTTATTTTTGAGGTTGTTCTCTAATGCTACTCTCAAACATAGCACTTTATTTCCTAATGTATAAGATAATACATTTTAATAGAAAAATTCAAAATGATAGAACGTAAATGCATAATATGTATGTAGATAATATGTAATTACGTTAAAAGTTAAAATTGTTCAAATGTTATGCCGCTATTTTTTTCCCAATTTTGTGACATTTTGATGCGTGCTCATGACCCGAGAATAACTCACTTTCCCTTTCGGTAACACTGTTCTTGAAGCTGTAACAATAAAATTATCTTTACATAGAGAACGTAATATTAAGCAAATTCAATGCCCAGCATGTTAGAATCCACTGTCCTGTATACACTTTTCGTTTATTGTGTTCCACAAAATGTCTGCAGTTATGCAAATACTATAAAATAAAAACAACAAATGAGCTGCACGCCATCATTTTCAACTCTGAGAGTTGTGTACGTTTTCCTCCAATGACTTTTGTTTTGCGAACTGGAAAACGCACCTGCTTCACATATGTGCTTGGCGCCGGCGAGTTAGTTTACCTGTAGAAACCCGTCGAGCATACCCGAACGGGACTTAGAAATATTTTTGGCTCCACGAGTGCGCTCATTTATTCTGAACAGCACTGTACATATGTAGGCCTACACTATAATATAATCAATAGCAATTGAGTTAAAGCACCCGGGCGAACTAGGTTATGTTATCAATTAAAATTATTTCACTTCATTTTCACGCTCACAGCAGATAGCTACCACGTACAATACCAATATAAAGTTTTGTTTAACACAGCGAAAAATAACGAAAATATTTAATCTATAAATATCTTGATTGTTGCGAATTTATTAGCACTGAGCAAATACATATATACATCTAGTGACTCAACAATAGTTGGTTTAATTATGAAGATATTTTATTTCTCCGATCAGTCTTCGGCCAGCGGTAAGATATTTGGATTGGCGCCAATCAAACTTGTCACAAGTGACGACATACGCACCAATCCGTAACTTACACGATTGTAATCACTATAGGATTTTCATTTTGTCTTCATAATCACAGTCGTGAAGAACAGCAAATTGACGTTTTGAGACAGATCACTGTCTTGCTCGCAGCTGCGCCGGGTATTGTGTGTGCTGTGACTGCACTGATCTCGTGTATAAGCTCTCGACTTAGTGACATAGCCAGAAAAATATGTTCAATGGACGATAACCAGCTGCTGCATGGATTATTATTTAATAAATTACGCAAAAGAGATATTTTACTGCCTTCAAGAAATAATGCTATTTGTGAACAGTAATTTTGGCTGTCTTACACTGTTTATTATTATATTTAGCCTATCTTTCATTTTACACCTAGCTAAAATGACTATTGATATATTAAAATTGACAATGCAGAAATTACACTTTGATCCTACTGTTCTCGGATTCATTTTCGTATTCTATGGTGTAATTAAGTTTTCTTTTATTCTACTTACAACGTTTATCCCACAACATGTAAGTGATAAAAGGAAGAAGACAATATCATTTCTACATAAGTTAAGTCTCAAGAGGTCTCTCAGTCCAGCCGCCATGATGGAGCTGCAGATATTTTCCCAGCAGTTGTTGGAGAGGCCAGTGGTTTTCAGCGCTTGGGGATTCTTCGACTTGGATCGCCGTACTTTCTTCTCTCTGTTAGGAATCTTGGCTTCTTACGTCGTTATCTTTATTCAGCTACGTTAAACTCACAAATAACTTCATAATGGCTATGTGTGATTTCATTTTCTTGCCATTTTTGTATTTTGTTTATTTCTATTGAAATACTGTCATTGATAGATGTTTATGAAATACAGGGTGAGTCGGGAGGAAAGGTACATGCTTTGAGTGGCGATAGTACTGGTGATTCTGAACAATATATTTCTAATAAATATATGCTCTTTTCTTAACCGTTTCAGAGAAACCTAATGAAAACAACAATGAACGGGATCAGTGCAGGTGACGGTAAATCACGCTACTGTTATCTTATGATGTGTGTAACTTTGTATATTTCCACATGGTGGCACTCTAAGCATGGTGCTGTTGTTTACCTCAGTCTCAGTCCTACAGTGCTTGCCCTAGTATTGGGAACTACAGTGTTGTTACGTGTACAGTGGATACAGTTCCGTGTAGTCAAAAATGCCACAGGTCTTCACACATGCAGAGTATGCTGACATGATGTTTGTCTTCGGTTTCTCTGATGGGAATTCCAAAGCCGCTGTTTGTGAGTACGAACGAAGATTTCCTAATCGCAGAGTTCCAGATAGCCGGGTGTTTAGCAGGGTGTTCGCAGGATTGCGTGACCATGGTACGCTTCCCAGCGTAAATGTTGTATCCGAACGTCCCGTACAACAAGCTCTTAATGAAGTTGAGAACATTATTCAGATACTAGAACGCAGTTCAACAACTAGCTCGAGACGAAGTGCTGCTCATCTTCATAATCCAAAAACAAGAGTGATACTCACAGTACACGAGCAGGGTCTGTATCCATATCATCGGCAGAGTGTACAACATCTGCATGGTGATGATATCCACCGGCAAGAAATCTGTCAGTGGATCAATGCCAACGATAGATTAATTCCTCGTATTCTGTTCACTGATGAGTCAACATTTACCCGCAACGGAATCAACAACACACGCAACTCTCACGCATGGACAGACGAAAATCTACACCCTACTATAGAAAGGAATTTTCAACGACGTTTCTCAGTGGTGCGATATTATTGATGACCAACTCATCGGTCCAGTAGTTTTAGATAATCGTCTTAATGGAGTACGGTGTCCTGATTTCCATCAAAACATGTTACCATAATACTTGGAGGATATCCCTTTGACAACAAGAGCTCGTATGTACTTCCAGCAATACGGAGCTCCTGCACATTCTGTACGGCCAGTGACACAGTACCTCAACGAAACGTATCCTGGACGTTGGATCGGTCGCCACGGAGTCATTGCTTGGCCACCGAGGTCACCTGATCTTACCCCATTGTATTACTGTGTGTGTGGGGTTGGCTTAAAAGCAAAGTCTACACGTGGAGGGTGGACACAAGAGGGGAACTTCTCACTCGTATTTACCATGCTTGTGCTCAAGTAAAGCAATGTACTAATGAGCTCAGCTCAGCAACACAGCAACTGTCTATCAGAGCAGCAAAATGCATTGAAGTTGGTTGTGGAATGTTTGAACATGTTTGGTGATAAAATATATACAATTAAACAAAAAATACGATAACAGTATCGTGATTTACCGTCACCTGCACATTTCCCGTTCCTTGTTGTTTTCATTCGGTTTCTCTGAAACGGTTAAGGAATGGGCAAATGTTTATTAGAAACTTTTTTGTTCAGAATCACCAGTACTATCACCCCTCAAAGCACGTATCTTTCCTCACGACTCAGCCTGTATTTGACAGCAGAAATGTTACCAATATTCAAGTCCAGATTCTGGTTAAGACATGTATTTACAAAAACAAAAACTATTATATATATGTGCGTGTGTGTATTTAGTAACTTCCTTATAGATCAATATATTTGATTTAAAAAAATGTTTTTTCACGTAATATTTACATGAAACTTGTCATATGTGATATTTGCCAATGTGTAATACTGTAATTCACACAATAGGTCTTGCAAACATATAAGTTACACGCACTTTACAAATTTTGAAATGAATAGGCTACAATGTTTTTGTGTTTGTGTTGGTTGTGATATGTATATAAGCTATTTAAATTGCTATACAAACCATTATGTCTAAAATGGCTAACCCTTGTCTTTTGCAGCTGTGTTTTAGAGAAAAAAAAATTTATTTCATCAGACTAACAATTTAGGATAATGATGTTTAATGTATAAGAACATGATATTATAGCAGAGTACATCAGGTTCTTTTAAGTAGAGCAATGTTAAACGGATTTTTTACGTACACTAACCTTAATGTTGCCTTTTATGTCTCTAATATCTTAACAGAAAATTCTTGCATAGTTAAATTGTATGTACCTACACATTATTCATATCTACTGTTTTGTAACGAAATATATTTTCTTTATGTTTGTAACATTTTTGCGATACGATACAACAAAGCATATCCGTAATACATTCGACGAAGGTAATTAATATAACATAGAACTTTACTGGTGTTGTTTTCAGAAAAGGCCTAATAAAATCCGATTCAAATAATTATTTTCTGCGGTACGAGACAGCTTTCACGCACGAAAAAATTAACTATGTTGCTTATTATGGTAGTTTGAAAACATTTTGAAGATTAGTATTGCAAATTAACTTTTTAATTAGCGCCTGAATATTGTACCTTAACAATTTCTAAATTGAAATAAAATTTACATTTTAATGGCAAGTATACATTATTTATCTGAAACATAATAAATTTCAACATTTTAACTTCTTTGCGATCTAAGAGATCGATTTGTTCATTAAAATTAAGTTATGATTTGGTTACCTGCGTGTGTGAGGCAATTGAAATAACCTGTTTACCGTGATTTTCACCGATGTTTGCATTCGTTATCACTTTAGTGTTTGATTGCAAACAATACGAATTTTATTTTATGTATCTAAGCATGTAAGGTGACGGGTAAGTTAGGACAGTGTAAGTGAGCTTCACATCTTGATGACAGCGAGAACATTTGAGAGTGTAACACAACTAAGCACCATTACAGAAGCTGGGAAAGGAATCGGCCACGTGCATTGTAAAGAAACCATAGAATCATTCACCTGAAACGATTATGAGAAATTATGGAAAACCAAATTAGGATTGCCGGAGACAGTGATCGAACCCGGGTCCTTTCGAATGCGAGGTTAACATGTTGCTGCTGTGGCAACTCGCTTGGTAAAGTGAATGAGAAATTAGTCAAAATAAATTAGTTTTATATTCAATGTTTTTGGAAAAGTCGGGTAATATTTTAAGTACGTAGAGTGTCCTTAGGTGTGTGAGAAGTGTGATATAAATAAGCAAAATGGCAAATAAGAAAAAATCTAGCATGAACGACTATAAATATGCCTGCCATGTTATACAAGACTTTCAGAAATATAAATGAAAACTACTTCCTATTGAAAATCTTGCAAAGCGTGTCTGTAAAAACTGTGTCGTGAATATTTACCTTTCAGTACACTATATAGTTATCAGTACAGCGTAAAACACAGCACTTATTTTTTTTTTTCTTGATCGAATCTGAATTCTAATATCTTATTATTATCGTGCAAACAAAATATAAGATGATAATAAGAATACAAATACAATACATATTGTAATGGTTAGAAACCACCAATCACATTTTAACCGTCAGCTTGGGAAATTCAAGATCACGAGTCAGAGGAAACCAACTGTCATTTCTATCAATCATAGCTGAAAGACATTAAGTCATAATACTGACGCACATGACTACAGTACAGTATCTGTGATGGTGAATATTATTTCATATTCCTATTAATATTAAACGGGTCTGTACAATTAGGTACTTAAAACGGGTGGTTGATAGAGTTATCGTTAACCATTAAAAAAATAAATAAATTTAAAAAAAATGTATAACATAGACCCAAAAATTTCGCGGGTTCAATGCCAGCCATCTGGACTGCATACTTCTCTGTGCACTGTGTCTTCAACATCTTATACATTGGTTGCTGCTCCAGTGTGTGGTCAGTTGTACATGTGGCAAGGTAGCATGTTAGTCATTGAGAGTTATCATGCAGGTTACTATTGGTGCACAGTCCTCAAGGAAGAGCTTCGGTAACAATGATCCAATAGCGAGAGTAATTAACATGTACAGTTGTTAGAAATCTAACGTAATATCAAATAATTTGACGAAATTTCCGGGTCTCTAATAATAAAACATGACATTTTCTTTAACTGACATTGGAGTACATTTGCAGCGTTGTTCATAATATATATCCAAGTGTATGTATTATGTACCAAGCATTTTTCTTTCCTTCTTACATTAATAATGATGTCTTGTGGAAAAAAAGTCCGAGGAGGAGCTAAAGAGTAGCTGTGGAGACACCAGCCATGTTGTGACGTCACGGCCCGAATCGCCATGTTGGTTGATTTTGTCCTTTGACCTTAGCAATTTTCCCACAAAATGTTCTTTATTACCATCCAAAATTTTAACTCTCTCCAAAATTTTCACTTTTCTCTAAAAAAATTCTTTTTCCCCCTTAAAATGTTACCTAAATTTACTTGACCCAACAAAATTAGTTTTGTGGTTGTCTGAAAACCATAATTACCCCAATGTCATCTCAATGCGATAAGATGACACCAGGAAGTGGGATCACCGATTGAGGATGTGTGTTGTGCATCTATATCAAAATTTATGTATTTTTTTAAACTTATCTCTTTATTAAAAATGTATTAAAAATTATTTTAATACCTTATTTTAATACTTAATTATATGTAAATACTTAAACTCAGCTTTCACTCTCAGACATTCCTGTCAGAGACTCACCGAGCTAAACTGCAAACTATGCCCTAATTTCTGCATTGCATACGTACTTTGATATAACTTTCTCTCTTCATTGCTTCCAGTTATTTATGCTCGAGCATTCACAGCTATGCAAACACAATACTAAATCTCATATCCAAGTCAGCACACACAGTAGAAACGGTATGTCAATTTTATGGAAGAATATTTTATGTTCTTTCTCTACTTTTTTGCTCATCCCAAGTTAAACATACGCATAACTTAAGAAAACTATTTATATGTTATCGCACCGAAGTATTTAAATTTTGTTAGTTATTTTCTTTAAACACACAAGGTAAATATTTCTTTTCCAGAACACTAAATTTTATTTTTTTATAATCTGCGTTCAACTACACGAAAAATAAACACACGAATCAATGCAAACATACACAATGTTTTTAAAATCATCGCAGTCTTAACCGTGTTCTGTTCTGTTAGGCATATTTGTATTTACGAGAGTCAACGTGTTTATGCACTCAACTTCGTGCCGTTGAAATGCAACTCGAGTACAAAGTCATCGTAGGTGTTTCGACAGTTGTTTTTCATTCAAACGACTACAGATGTTGTCAGCTCTGTCAAGCAAGTCCCAGGCGTGGTCGAAGTCGTCATGATGGTATTGCTCGCAAACACAGGCGAAGATGTCGCCATCCGTGATGGAACGACAGCAATGATTACACAGTAGTCATCATTTTCTGCCTAAATATATTGGCAACGCGAGGTACTTATAATCCTAAGCCAAAATCTATTCGACTTCTTCTATCCATGTCAGTTACAGCTATCTGTTTGTTTCTAAGATGAGCCGAATAAATTTGTTCATAGATTTGTGCACGAACATTAGAGATCAACAGTTAATAAAAAATAAGATACTCTTCTAATTAATGATTTATTCTAAAAACACATGAGCAAAACCACTACAAGTTGCCATAGCTGTGACTTTCAACTGAAGAAGAAAGAGTTGTCACGACTTACACCAATAATATGAGAGAAAACTTTCTCGTAGAGAAGTCTTCTGCGACAATATGATCATGTGGTGGATTCGTGATCTTCCTTCAGCTCAAGGGAGTCGTCTCAGGCAGCCAGCAACAAAGTACTCCTCACTATAACTTGAGGACAAGTCTCTGTTGATGTTCAAAGTGACTAAGTATACACATCCCAGCAGGAATGTTGTAAACATACAAGGACAAAGTGTGGTTGCATGCCATTAGCTGGAGTAGTTATCTGGTGATAACTGAGCCAGTTGTAGGTTTTTATAGACCGCAGTGGGATGATAACTGGGCTACTAATTGGCAATCAACAGGAGGGAACTTCCATTGATAACATGATATCGGATTTTCACCAGGCACAGGCAGGGTTCTGGGTAATAAGGTTTCTGGTCAAAGAAGTGGCACATAATATGGTCATCCGCCATATATAGTAGTATAGTTAGATAGGTTAGACGCATACTATGTCGAGTGCAGAATTAGTAAAGTTGGATCAGGTTCAGCTACTATATCAATCCTACTTTTATAAAATACTAGCCGGCCGGCTGCGGCGTTGCCCGTGTGAAATTGTGTAATGTAAACAGTAACTCTGGATAACATATGTGATGAAGGCATGTAACAGCTCGTATTCAATACAGTGACCTATAATTAACTGTCTTAGCTCAGTGTAAAAAGCGCGCGCAATATGCTCGTATGGTGTCTTAGTAATTCCCATCGCAAAGTCTAGCACGGGATACGAACCCGTAACCCCACCCCTTCCACACCACAAACTTTATACAATAACTGAGTGAATGTTAAAGGCATGCCGTGATAATTATTTCGTATGCAGTGGCTACAGTCAAAAGAGGTTTTATTTATGAGTAGGTTGGCAAAAAGAAACGACTGTTGAATTATTTTTCCGTGATCATTCGCTTTTCTCGGGAGTTGTAACACTTTACTGCTTTTCACATCCTTAATTTTCGAATTTCATAAGAACCTGAATTTGATTTGTAGATATTTACATAAGCTTCATTCTTATCAAAAAATCATCTCTATGTATCAATGGGTATAAGCGGTACAGAAGCTTATTTGAAATCACGTTTTATTTTTTACTAACAACTTTCAAGGACGAATTTCAAAAAATCCTGAAATTATTATTTTTACATTTATGTAGGCCTAAGATTTATTTTAAAGTAAAAACCATTTCAATATTTCCACTGGTTTAGGAGATAAGTTACATTAATTAAAAAACACGTTTTATTTTTGAAGAGCTTTCAAGGACGAATATCGAAAAATTAGAAAAATTTTTTTTTAGATATTTACTTAAGCATCATTAAAAAAAAATAATCACCTCACTATCTGACATGGTTTAGGAGAAATCACGGATTAATGAAAAACACATTTTACGGCTTTTCACCCCCTTAATTTTCGAATTTCATCAAATAGAAAAATTTGTTAATATGCATTTCTTTGGGCAAATATTATGAGGTTAAAAATTTTATGATAGCATTCCCGGTTAATAAGATATCAAGGATTCTTTTAAAACACATTTCACCCCTTTTCACTCCCTTAATTATAGAATTTCGAAAAATCCTTTCTTAGTGGGTGCCTACGGGGCAAATGGAAGTATCCCACAAAATTTAATGGTTCTAGATGCAGCGGTTTGGGCTGTGCGTTGATGAGTGAGTGAGTGTGTCAGGACACTTCATTTTATATATTTAGATTTAATCCAAATTTAACACTTAGAAATCATTCTGCTGCAGAATTAGCTCAACTAGCAGCTTGTACGTTCTAACACTTGATGTCTGAAGTACAAATCTGGAGAACAAAGAGGTTTTTTCAATTAATGAATGAAAATATAAGTTTGAATAATACTCGCGAGCAAAGCCGTAAGGGACTCCTAGTTTTTACATAATATGCATAAGTGAATATTGTCATGCGTTAAATGTAAGGTTACGAGCTGGTTGGATTTACTTTAAAAACATTTTAATTCTTATTCAGATCACGTTCATAAAATTAAATGTCCACGAATATAAAATAAACCGGAAAATATTTTCAGAATAAATTTCTTGTTGAAAGTGGCTACAGTTATGTCATACAACTTACAGGCTAGCTGAACTTGTAAAGGAGACACCTACCCTTGAAATTGGAGATTAAAATCCGCAATTTTGCCGAATATTAGAAACAGCTTTGAAATATACCATCACTGAAATAAATGTTTAGTTGTAGGTACTATAATTAGTTTCAAAATGGGTCAACAGTCTAGTTTTGTTGTCGGTGCTATATAGATTGTTCCTATTACAATCTGTACCGTAGAAATGACAATAAGTTCTGTAAATGAAATTTTCCCTTTGCTCATCCTACACAGATTGTTACGTACACTGAACAAAACTGATATTATTGTTGTAGGAACAACCCAGGTAGTACCGGCAATATTATTGGAATTACAGGACTGGACACTAGCCAATGTAGCAATGCTACTTCAACATGTATCGCCGCACCTTCACTTCTCTGCTAGGCACCTTGGTTTCTTATGTGGTTCTCTTGATTCATCTGCACTTCTTAGTGGGTGCGTACAGCGTAGAGGAAGCTACTCTAAAAACTTCGAGTGTCTAGGTCAAGTGGTTTGGGTTGTGTATGACGAGTGTGAGTGAATGAATGAGTGAGTGATGGGGCACCTCAATATGTATCTGTGTATGTATATATATATATATATATATATATATATATATATATACACACACACACACACACACACACACACACAAACAGATTTAGTGTAAGTAACTTCATATTATTTTCGAAGAGCATGTCCAGGATAAAGAATAGTTCCACGAAACAGATTGGTTAAATTATAATTAATAATCTTTGTTTGCGTAATGATTTTTGCGAACAAAATGTTTTGGAATGCAGCGAGAGATACCATAACACTGCGTTTAAATATTTGCGTGTAAAGCTAGCAAAAAATTTGTTTTATAATATTTAGTTTTATTTCTTATATATTGCTTTCAATAAAGTAAATAATTCAATAAATATTAAAATTTAATGTTAGCTATTCACTGAGTACAATTTTCACCTTCGTCACCTCCTTTACGTATTGGCTGAATTTTGGTTCGAGCTCTGACACACTCTATAAGGGGATTTTTACGTGTATGTATATAATTCATATACTGATAAATACATCCATATTTAAATACCTGAGCTACAGGTACAGATGCTGTGAGGTGATTCTCTTTCCAAAATGAAGGGGTAAAAAATAGAAAACCTTGTTATTAACAATGTCGGACAGTAACTCGTTAGGGAGATACCTTAAAATTCAACATTTGAAATAGTGTTAATTGAAAATAATAAGACCTACTAGAGACTAAAGAGAAATTCGTTGAATGATCCTATTTACTTTACGTAAACCTAAAATTTTCAGCCTTGTAACGCGGGTTGCATACCTGGCAAGCAACCAATTGCACCTTCATAATTTATTTATTTTCGCAAAAACCGTAGCATCGAATGTTCCATGAAAGTTATGTGTATTGTGCATTTAGCGTGAGTATAATTTATTTCGTGAAATTTTAAATACCCAAGGTCCAGACAACTTGGCAGAATAAAAACGCAACGCCTTTTTATTTCCTCAAAGTAGTGTATTTTAATGTTAGTAATTCACAATTGTTTAAGATTTACGTAAATTAACAATCATTGACTGAAGTCTACTTAAATCTCCACTAGGCGTTATTATTTCCACTTAAACCAATCTAAATTCCGATATTTTAGAGTTGATATCTTTCTTACAAGTTGCTGTACAGCACTGTTCGTAAAATATTGGTCGAACACCTTTTTATGTAGGGGATAACCTCACAGTTTTTGTGCCAGTAGCTCAGGTACATCTTATATATATGCACACAAGAAACAAACCAGGTTCGGTTCGGATTCTACATTTGCTGTTAGGGAACGCAAAGGGTAGCTACACATTGTTTTATTTTATTTAAATAATAACAAATACAAAAGACCAATGATGCTGAAGTTCCAACGTGTTGGGAGCGTCGCAAGGCGAGTGTTGTAGAGTTAGGATGCCTTTCAAGCAACTATAGAACCAGTCGGTAGTTACTTGTCGTGGGATATGAGCCACATGAACGAGGGAATTAAAACAATACCGCAGCTAACGTTGAATAGAGGTAATGCTTAAATATTAATATGCTAAACAAATGTATTGCACTGATATTTTTACTTTTATACACATCTAGAAAACAATGTATCGTATTCTATTGCTGATAGGCAACGAAGAACAAGCACACAGCATTCGAATATGTCATTTGAGAAACGATGTAAGTCAATATTCTGCGTGTTGTAGTTTGGTACATAGTAAGTCTATGAAATAAATATTTCAGAGGCAAAAGTATAAAAATTCGATCAGTGTATTTCAACAGAAAAATTCTGATACAAACTGTAACTTAAAACTGTAAGCGTGAATTTTTAATACATATATTAATTTGCGTAAAAAAATTATTTCGAAACCACAATGTTTTTTTATTTATACTTGCGAATTTTCGATTTTGCGAAATTCAAGAATTAAGGTGTTAGACCTATATCTGTAAGTTTACTGCAGCTGAACCAATAAAATAATGTAAGAACCCAAGGTACCTAACACAGACAGGAAGGTGCGGCGATTCAAGTTAGGTGGTGAAAAACCGTAAAAAAAGTTTTTCATAATCTGTAATCTCTTATAAACCGTTTCAGATAGTGAGGTGATTTATTTTTTAAACGGTGCTTATGTAAATACTAATTTATATGTAAATATCTAAAAAAGTATTCCTAGAATTTTTCCAAATTCGTCCTTGAAAACTCTTAAAAAATATAATGTGTTTTAATTAATCCTGCCTATCTCCTAAACCAATAAAATAATATTGAAATGGTGTTTGCTTTAAAATATATCTTACGTAAATTTCAAAACTAATTTCAGGATTCTTCGAAATTCGTCCCTGAAAGCTGTTAAAAGAACAAAATGTGTTTTCAAATAATCATCTATACCGCTTGTACCCGTTAAGATATAGAGATGATTTTTGATAAGAAAGAAGCTTATGAAAATATCTACAAATCAAATTCAGGATTTTATTAAATTATAAAATTAAGGATGTGAAAGCAGTAAAATGTTACAGTCTCCCAAAAAAAAAGAGAGTGAACATGGATAAATAACTAAACAGTTGTTTCATTTTGCCAACCTACTCATAAATAAAACCTCTTAGGACTGTAGCTTGTACACACGAAAGAATTTTAACGGTCTGCCTTTAAGCATTCACTCAG
Source organism: Medauroidea extradentata (assembly GCA_003012365.1). Classification (NCBI taxonomy): domain Eukaryota; kingdom Metazoa; phylum Arthropoda; class Insecta; order Phasmatodea; family Phasmatidae; genus Medauroidea; species Medauroidea extradentata. The sequence goes on from PNEQ01108143.1 coordinate 46,112, forward strand.
GTATTGTATAAAGTTTGTTGTGTGGAAGGGGTGGAGTTACGGGTTCGTATCTCGTGCAAGACTTTGCGATGGTAATTACTATGACATCATACGAGCATATTGTGCGCGCTCTTTACACTGAGCTAAGACAGTTAATTATAGTTCACTGTTATTGAGTACGCTAGCTGTTAAATTCCTTCATCACATATTTTATAAAGAGTTACAGTTTACATTGCATAATTTCGTGCTGGCGTGCAATGTCACAGCCGGGCAGCTATTTAATAGATAAATTAAGATGAATGAAAAACAAATATGTTCTGCAATCAAAGTACACTCAGCGAAGTGGACCGGATAAAGCTGTTTATATCTGTTGTTTTAAAGATATACAGAGAATATAGTAACATCGTTAATTAATACGTAATTAAAAGTTAGTTACTCTTTTCTATAGTACACGCGGGCGAAGCCGCCAGCTAACGTACGTGTTTTTGTGTGTGTGTATATATATATACATTATATATATATATACATTGTTTATATATACATTATATATATACATTATATATATACATTGTATATATATACATTATATATATACATTATATATATATATACATACATATATATATATTACTTGTTAAAAATATATCAGCAATAATGTTTCAGATGAGTAGCACAAAACACGCACGAACTTAACGATGTAACTTATAAACACAATTCCGGTTAGACCTATTGTATGTTTACTGCAGCTGAACCAATATAACAATGTAAGAAACCAAGGTACCTAAAATAGAGAAGAAGGTGCGGCGATTCAAGTTGAAAAATCCCCAAGCGCTGAAAACCACTGGCCTCTCCAACAACAGCTGGGAAAATATCTGCAGCTCCGTCATGGCGTCTGGACTGAGAGACCTCTTCAGACTTAACTTGTGTAGAAGCGATGTTGTTATCTCTCGTGTATCACATACATGTTGTGGGATAAACATTGTGATTACAATAACAGAAAATTCAATTACACCCCAGAATATGTAACTTAATTGTTTAACTGTGAACTGAAAGTCTAAATTCTTAGTCTTGTTTACGACATAAATAGTAACGTTAGCGATGTGTGTAAGGTAAGTTATGCTTGATATTACAATTGCCAAAATTAGAAAGCCAAAATTTCTATCCGCTGATATCATTATTTCTTGAAGGTAATGAAACATCTCTCTTGTGTGTTTAAGTACATAACAAACTAAGTGACGATTTGTCACTTGAAGAATGCGCGGTGCTGTATGTTGTGCAGTGTACGGCGTGAATGTGTTGTATTCCACATCAAACGGACAGCATAATGTTATTCCATCACGTAGATAGTCAGGCTGTGTGTGTTTCTCGCAGAGATCTTCAATTTCCTTGTTCAGGTAAACCACTGTCTTTGAAATCAGAAGAAGTATGTCAAAATATAAAATAACTCCTAAAATAATTAATATGTTCCTAAAACAGATTAACAGCCACAACAACTTCACAACAGGGTCTTTAAAATACAAGACCATAGCGAAATAACAACTTTCCACGATAGCAACTAAGACAACCTCGGCCCATATGAATGTGCTGATGTGTTGGTATTTCACCCAGGATGGTGCAAGAAGCACTTCGTCCATAGAACATATTCTTCTGATGATGTCACTAAGTCGAGAACTGGCACACGAGATCAGTGCAGTGACAGCACACACAATACCCAGCGCTGCAGCAAGAAAGACAGTGATCTGCTGCAAAACACCATTCTTCTGATCTTCAAACCTGTCATAATAAAGACAGAATGAACATCCTGTAATGATTACAACCGTGTAAGTTACGGATTGTATGATGCCTCCAGTTGGTGTTCTGTAGATGCGAAGGTCGTCACTTGTGACACGTTTGATTGGCGCCAGTCCAAATATCTTCAGAACTACGAACAACGGTCTTACCGCTGAGAGAAGGCTGTCCGGAGAAGTGAAGATCTTCATAATCAAGCATATGTTGAGTTACGTGAGTAGCTTCAATGTTTCACTACTTTAGACGAGAAAAATGTTTGTGCTCAGTGTAAATAATATGGCGACTTTCTATAATTCCTTACATAAAATATTTTCGCTTATTTGTCTCATTATCTCATACTATCTTATGCGAAAACGACAGAGAATTGTAATAATTTGAGATACATTGGCTACCAAGTCCTTTCTAGTGCTTTAACACAATTGCAATAGACTTTATGACGTACATATCGGCCCAGAACACTATAATAATACCACCAAGTGTTTCCCGCCTTCTGGCAGAGTCACAATGTGGGTGGGAGAATGCCAGTGTGAAGGGCGGGCCCGCTGCTCGACAAGCGAGACCGGCCTGTCGCCCCACGGCCCGAGGCCTGAAAAATGTTGCTTTAAGAAAACACTTAATGGAATTGAATATCGATTTAACATTCATCATCAATATTGTAAAATTTTAATATATTTATCCCCTTTTTCACGAAGTATGGAATTTTTATAATTATTGATTCTTACAAAATAAATAGATACAAAAATTAAATTTTTGCCTAAGAATAGTAACAAAGTTAGTGACAATAGATAAATTTAACAAGTCAGACAAATAACCTGAGTGAAATCATATCAATATTGTTATTAAATTGAAAACTGAGGCAATAAATGAAATCTTACCTTAATAGTTGCCCATTTTTTGGTCGTGTACAAAAAGTTTGCACAAATATTTATTTTTATGTGACATCACGGTAAATGTCTCACAAATATATCTTATGCAAGAATATTATAGTGTACTAAGTTTTCCGAATTTTATTATGAGTTTCTATCAAATAAGAACATTTAATAAATATGAAGACCAAAGCTTGAAAACAAGAAGCACAGAGGTTCCAGGAACACACTGACACAAATTACTACATTGGCACACTAATTGTCAGTGTATTAAACGTAAAACAATGTGAGAGATAAGTTTGAACATATAGCTTCAACATACGGTTTTAAAACTATTTTACCATCCTACCTTATGATCAAAGCCATCGTTATACGTCTTCATTATTTTAATAAATCGTTGATAAGAAACATTATAACATTTTTTTGGAATTGAACAAAAACGTGTGTGACAAATGTAAAGCGGCTGACAAGCACCTTCAAACATGTAAATTGCCGCAGTTCCTTCTACATATTTTTAACAGTATGTATTACTCTATTAAAATTCAGCGAACATTTTTGCTTGTATCACCTTCACCAAAATATTGAATATGAGCTGGAAATTAAATTAAAAGGAATCCTTATTTTCACTTCCCCGCAGGACGGATACATCGAACTCAATACCTAAATATACAAAATGCCATCTTACATATAGCACTAGATAGTGTAAATAAACAAAAATAAATACGAGTGTTCAAGCTCGCCCGCTGTTACATCTTTTTGTCATATATTTGGTCACTAAGGTAGGTGTAGAGGGGCTAATAGGAATGAGAGAAGACACTGTCTGCTACCCAACCCCTAAGCCTTTCAGGTAAAACTGGCGGCTGTGGTTAGATTGGTGGTCTGTTCACTATCTTACAACATACTATTGGTTGATTATTATTATGAATTAACCTAAAGGAGCGAGTGAGAAAAACTGTCACTCTGCAGGTAATGACGATACAAAAAATACATGTGCATTAGAAATTCTTCATAAATTTTACGTAAATGTTGTGAAAAATACCATCATTAGGACATATACCATGCAGCTACAGTGAAGCCGGTTGTATTGCATTAAGGGTGCTGTTCACATCAGTTTTCAACGTTTTTTTTATTTTTATATTTGTGCCAGACTTTTTTTTCTTATTTTAGACATAAATTGTGACTAAATCTTCCTTCTATAAAATTGTTTTATCTCTCAAAATTTTCGCGTAATGAGTCGAAAACGTCAAAACTGGCACTTTACGGTTTTAAGTACGCCACTAAAACCAACTGTAATACGAAACCGAAAAAAATTCACAGAGTATAACAATGTTGTAAGCTATCAAATGACACACATAAAAACAAAAAAAATATTTTCGTATCTAATAAAAAATACCGAATTTTGAAATAAAAATTTTATAATTTCGAAAACTGTTTAAAAGTACAAAAATGTATTTATTTTTTATTTCATATACTTCAAATCATAGCTTATAACATTGTTATACACTGTGAATTTTTTCGGTTTGGTATGTCGGTTGGTTTTAGTGACGTACATAAAACCGTAAAGTGCAAATTTTGATTTTTACGACTCATTATGCAAAAACTATGAGAGATACAACAATTTTATAAGAGGGAGATTTAGTCACAATTGATATCTAAAATAAAAAAAATCTGGTACAAATATAAAAATAAAAAAAATAATAAATTGAAAACTAAGGTGAATCGCGCCCTTAAGTGTTTATTGAGGAGTATATTTCCTAGTAATTATGGCAACCAGACGTTAGCAGCTGCTACCGGATACTCACTTTACTTTTTTCCTCCGACGATGAATATGATTTACGTACAATTATCGTCCTTGTCTTTAAGGACTGTCAGTCTGCATTCTTTATGTATATTAATTTTCGTTAAATTTGTAGGAGTTAATGTACAAGAAATAATACATCTATTGCATTTATTAGAAATATTGAAATGTTAGACGCGTGTGCACTTTGTGGCAAACAGCTATACGTATAGTAACATTAGTGACCAAAATAACAAACATTTAAATATAACGTTTGAGTCTAGTTAGTATAAAACATTTAGGGCCGGTTTCACAATGTTTGGATCTGTTAAGATTATCTTTTGCTTAACATTTAACTAATGGTTAGCAAACATTTATGCTTCTCATGTTCTGGTTACTGTTAATCGATGGTGTAGCAGTCGGTAACCATTTGTCAAATTAAACACACTAGAATATGTACTTATTAACGAAATAATCAACACCTTAAAACAAACAAGTGTGTACAATAAGTGACACAGAAGTGCATGAAAGTAGAGAAAATATTTTTTGGATGAAGATAGCGCACTGTATACATTGTTTTATTTGTATATGATGATAAACAGTCCAAGATTATTTCTGGAACGCCCAGATCCCTGGCAGACGGATTACCAAAAATATTTTGTGAGAATTTATACAGTCTTAGCACAACAAGAAAAAACTAAAAGACATCAAGAAATGCCCACAAACATGTGTGTGGTTGTTTATTGCCCACAATTTCTTATTTATTCCGTATAAAGAAATGTAAGCCTAGATTATAGTTAGAAAAATTCATGTGAAAATAATTTTGAGATTTTGTTAAGTATATATCGATGCATAATTTTGCATAAATTCTGGAAATTTACCTGCATTAAAAGGCGTTACGTACCATACAATTCTTGTTACATAAATAATTGATTTTATTCCGTAGGAAACAATATAACAGACGAAGAAGAACATGTATGGACTGTAATGTATCTTAAAATATTTTGCAGTTCATTTAACATGCTATTGAAGGAATTGTTGAATATTTTAATATTAATGTTGTAAATGTTTCCAGATTTTACACATACTATTACAGGTTATGTCTCGCACGTGGTTTCGTATAATCTCAGCGAATGATTTTGTTTTCTAGAATCATTCTGTGACACTTATTAACAAAATGGTAGTGACCTAAATATGTTATTCTTCAGATAGTTATTATATAGCTTTTTAAGTGACTATGTTGGCTTTCATAAGAGTATAGTACACCGGTTGACTGAATGAGGTTTGTGTGAGGTCGCAGCTTTGAGATAAACATGACGGAGATAAGACTCTATCCACCGCTATCCAATAGTAAGCTGAAGGATTCTTAGCTTAAGGCCAAATTTATGCTGACAGTGAAGGGGATAAGCATCTTTAGTGCGTCACGTAAGCTGCAAGCACAACCCATTCCTCCCCCCCTCCCTTTACGCTGACACGCACCTTTCGACACTAGCACAGAACAAGGTGAAATTATCTTAACTGTATCCCTGTCTTCCTCATTTTCGTTTGTCGCGCACGTCTTTCTCGTCTCCAACAGACGTTATCAGTATTTGCGATTCTTCAACACCTTCCTTTATATCAACACAGAACTGCCTGCAAAGTCGAATTTCTGTCGTTCATTTGTTGTGAATACTTGATTCAGTCGAGCTCATTTATCAGAAGTTGTTTTATGAGACCTTTTCTTAGTGTTTATTATTGGTGGTGTTTTTTTTAACGATAATAATACAAATTTTGTTTCATAGACATTACTTCATTTAAAGCGAGAGGAATAATGCAGTAACTAAATCGTTAATGGCAAAATTAAACTATTCACAAGAAAGCATAGACAAAACCGCTCCATCATTAGTTTCGTATAGCCCCTTGCAGTTAAGTTCAGTAAGAAAGCATTAGTTAATTTAACAAAACTTTCCTGGCCACAAAATAACTCGTGCACTAATTGTAGACCTTTGGAAAAGGTACATCAATTAAAATTAACATAGTTATATCATAACATTTCATTATGTAGCTCCTCTGAAACTTCTATGATAAGTGCGTATTACTCTGGCAAAGAAATCAATATACAACTCTATGTCTGAAGTAACAAAATTTTTGACACGCTGGCTGTAATTTTCGGGATGAAAAATATTTACCACTAAGCCGCACCGAAAAATAAACAAACTAAATGCTTCACTACAACCAATCGGAAGCTGAGCTGTCACAGTATTATTGCCACATTTACCTCAATCAATGCTTAGCCAACAGTTCCATTGAAATTCGTTGAGTAACATTTCAGTTTTAGTCACCACTTAATCGTTATGGTTAAACTAATCACGTGATATGATAACCAAGACTTTGACAGTAATTGAGAAACCGACTTTTAATGTTGAAGTACATACTTCAACAAAGGGTTCGTTCCATAATATTCATACTTTAAAATATATTATAAGAAACACTAGATGTAGGAGCCAGTGTCTGATAAAGAAAACTTATCAAATTTCACGTTTCAATGATGTAAATATTTTTTATTTTTATTTGTAACACAGAACATTGTGAACAGAGTGACATCTGAGAAAATTTTTCCGAATTTCTTAAACTGAATACACATGATATATTACTTAGCAAGCTTACTTAAATTTTGTGTTTTTTTTATATTCACAATGTATGGTGTTTCAGGCACGCGTCGCATGTTTTGCTATACAAAGGTGGTTTTATATTATTTTTTTCTAAACCTATAGTTAAACCCTGTATGTAAAAATCATTCATAATTAATTAATTTAATTTTTTGATAGTTTAGATTATACTTGTAGACAAATTTTGGGGCGTTACATTCTCAGAATAGTACTAGACATTGCCCAAACAATGAGTATTTTATCAATATGTATTTCTCATACCTTTTACCGAGTGTACTGTCGCAATGATAACACGTTAACCACACATTCTAGAGGACTCAGACTTATTTAACTGTTTCGGAAATATAGAATTCGTTTTTCCATTATTTACTTAAATCGATCCATGTGAATAATGGGATAGTTTCTTAACAATGCCTACAGCTGACACTTTCCAACATCCTGTATATTCGGTACATTGTGAGAAAACTGTGTTTAGACGTATAACTCATATTCTCTTACCTTGTTTACCCGTACAACTGACATGTTTAGTATCACATGTTGCTGTAATTGGCAGTGTGCGTGTTTATATATATATATATATATATATATATATATATATATATATATATATATATATATATATATATAGACACACACACAGGGTGCGACTGAATTCGACCGACAAACTTCGAGAGGTGATTCCTTATGAAAAAAAACAAGTAGAAAATATACGGGACACTTTGTACCTAAAACTAATATTAAGAGGGTATAAGCTTAATCATGGGCAGTTTAAAGTGTATTTTTGTAAAATAATGAAGAGGAATTTAATAAAACAATTTGAACATTGTTATATACCACCGGGACCATGAAATACACATTAGAATCACATCAATTCCTTGCACCCTAATACAAAATACTAGGGTGGCTACCCCCTTTATTGCATGCCACTTTTCTACAATCAGGAATATTACGAACTTTTAATGCGGGTTTCTACTAGAGAAGCACGTCAGTAGTAAAAAAGGGTCGCCTTGTTGTAAACGCGTAGGACCAACCGTTTTCGTGTACAATTCGTAAAAAGAGTGGGCTTCAGTAAGACATTTCTTACTGCGTAGGCAATACGGCATACGCGTTTGAATGGCTGGCTGCCGTACAAACTGCTATGACTGAGGGATGGGAGAGAATGGAGGCCTAATATCTCATCAACAGCTAAGATCATTATATACAGTAACACAAAGAACTGAACAATGTCAGAGAACCGGGATAGGAATCGGCCATTACCAATATCAAGGCATTTAATCCATGCTTCGCCTGTAGTGATTTCAGGAAACCATGGGAAACAGGAACAAGAATGGGCGGGAATCGAACCAGTAGATTCCTGCAACGTGATACACTTGCACCACTTCGCTCGTTGACAAGAATGGAGGAATGTCGTTGAATAACGTTATCACAAACAAGATTACAGTACGAGTAACAAATTATTTTATAACTGTGTATTAAGGTACTGCTATTTTGTAATGCCAGTTGTAACATGTAGGTTTGAACCCTTAATTACATACATCTAAACTTTAAATCCTGGTAATGTTAATGCCATCATTATATTGTATTTGTATTTTTGTTGTAATGGGCCCGACTTCATTGCTCAGAATTTGTAAGTGTTAATGTTAATTCATTTTTTGTTTTATATTTATAAAGAATTCTCAGTACGTAAGTAAGAGAGCAGTTTAGTGCAGCACTGGAGTGACTTGGGCTAGTCATAAAAACATTTTAAGTGCAGTATAGATTTACATACTCTTTGTCGGAGTGCAGTTGGCAAAGAATAAGCACTGACGCGACTGAAGTAAGGGACTGTTCCATGAACTGTGATGGCGAATGGACGTGTGTGAGCCACCGAGCTGCCCCGGGTCGAAGTCCTGCACTTTTCAGTTCCACTGAAGGAATGAAAGAAGGATGTCCCGCTGGCCAGTCCAGGAGGCTTGCTAAGATCCTCCCATGTTGTATCGGGAGGTTTAAAAATGGAGAATTCCCGGTAAAACCTTCATCTCAGTAGTGTTAACGTCCCGCAGCTGCGTTTCCCTGAACAGATTTTAACTATCCTTATTTTTACTTCTACTTCTACATAGTAACTAAGAGCATTCACAACTTATTTTCTCAGTAATCCTTTCATATACGGTTATTAGAACAGCCAGTAAACTTTAAGAAAACATGAGTTAAACGTATTGTTTTATTTTAGACAGAGATTTTTGTGTCGTCAGTAGTATTCCATTTTATACTGTAGTATTTGCGTGTACGTCATGTCACGATCTGTCTTCAATAGTCTGTTTTCTGTTTGGCCCTACAACAATTTGGATTCCTTAATCACTCATTGCTGTTAAAATGCTTCAATGATTGTAATATAAATAAGGAAATATTACATTGTGTAGTGCATTTGGATCCATAAAGTTCACTGAATTCACTGTTGTGTACTCTAATATATTTCGAACGTTATCAAAATGGTAGAGTATAATACATGTAATGAACACGAGTGCACAGTATTTAATTTCTTCCAATCCGTGTCCTCAATTTAATGTCCCACCTCGCTTGTTCGATATGTCGTAATGACTGTGGATTTTTATATGATCTGCCAGAATGCATACCGCTGTTATACGAACATGCTTATTGATCAGTATGACGTAGTTACGAGAACTGGATTCTTCTCGCAACTGCACACGACCCACTGTTTTCGTATGTAATCCTCGTTAATCGACTACAACGATACATGTATAGGAACGTGAGGACTACGAATAGTATGTCTGTAATCACACACTGACTTTAAGCACACAGACAAATTATTGCGAATGTAACAGTACTCCATTGTTAATGCAACGTGTACATTATGAGCATATTCCTCCATTATTGTCAACGAGTGAGGTGGTGCAAGTGTAACTCGTTGCAGTAATATACTGGTTCGAGTCCCGACTCCGCCCATTCTTATTCCTGTTTCCCGTGGTTTCCCGAAATCACTCCAGGCGAATAATGGGTTAAATCCCTTGATATTTGTCATGGCCGATTCCTTCCCCGGTTCTCTCACATTGTTCAGTTCTTTGTGTTACTGTATCTAATGATCTTAGCTGTTGATGAGATGTTATGCCTCCATTCTCTCCCATCCCTCCGCCATAGCAGTTGGTACGGCAGCCAGCCATTCAAACGTGTATGCAGTATTGCCTACGTAGTAAGAACTGTCTTACTGAAACCCAATCTTTTTACGAATTGTTCACGAAAACGGTTGGTCGTACGCATTTACAACAAGGCGCCTTGTTTTTACTTCTGACGTGCTTCTCTAGTAGAAAACCGCATTAAAAGTTCGTAATTCTTGATGGCAGGAAAGTGACATGTAATAAAAGGAGTAGCCGCCCTAGTATTTTGTATTAGGATACAAAGTATTGATGTGGTTTTATGTTTTATTTCAAGGTCCCGTTGGTATAAAGCAATGTTCAAATTGATTTTATTAAATGCCTCTTCGTTTCCAATATTTTACAAAAATACACTTTAAATTGTCCATGATTAAGGGCTTATACCGCCCTTAATATTAGTTTTAGATACAAAGTGTCCCATACATTTTCTACTTGATTTTTTATAAAGAATCACCTCACGAAGTTTGTCGGTCGAATTCAGCCCCATCCTGTATATGAACACACATACACACATATTGACACCGGTGGTAACGAGATGTGACTGATTTATAGACTGAATTGATGGCTATGAGGGTGGGCGCCAGAGGTTCTCCCAGTATCACACTTCGAGACTCTATTTTCCCAGGGGATGGGTTCTCTGGTCGCATGCCTAGTGATCGTCTCGTTCCTGGTGTCGTGATGGTTTAGTTTTACTTATCTAATATAGTCACAATTATATGATGGGGTGGAAAAGCGTGAAAACGATTCCATCCCTTTGCACAATTATTTATTACGTGCTGAATACAGCATGCCTGAATGAATCTTACGATACGTCAGTCCAATATGTTACGGTGGAAGGAAACCGTGCTCGCGCCTACATATGATGTATGAGTTGAATGCGGGAATGTGCGGGGTGATCCCACGACATTTGAAAATGCAGTTCTTTATAGAACGGAGAACCGATGACTGCTGTGATGGCCGCGGTTTTGCTCGGGAAGCGGGCGTGGATGGCGGATCTATGCTGCTATTCCCAACTATGCAATCGTATGGTCGAACCTATCCCCGAGGTACGCAGTGGTATGGTTGGTACAATGACGACGATAGTGGTACTCGCTGATGAATGTGGCTGCACGCAAGAAATGAGATGCAACTTACGTGAGTTAGAGATTTTGGTCAGCGCTTAACATCGAGCATTAGTGAGGGGTGAAATGAGGTGATTATAGAGCGACGCCGGAATAAATGGGCCGCGGAAACGGGAGATCCCCGGGAAAAACCGCCGAACAGCGGCATCGTCCGGCACGATTCCCACATGCGAAAATCCGGGAACCGACCCCACCGGGAACCGAACCCAGATCGCCTTGGTGGGAGGCGAATGGTCTGAAAATTCGGCCACCGCGGCCCCTGCAACATACGTGATCCGTATGCAAAAGGATGTAGATGCATGAATGAATGTACAATGTCCGTTTGTTCACTCTACTATTATGGTAATAGTGTAGTTGGTGATGAGAACGTGGTTTAACAAAATCGACCGTAAAATATTAACTGATGCATGAAAATGGTGGATAGTTGCATTGCTAAATAATACAAATATGCCCTGACAGGATTGGCAATTAAAAACACTGAATAATCTTCATAGACGTGCTGATGACTGCCGATTACAAAGTGGCATGAACAAAGCGGACACGCGGTTTTAAATTAAAGTACAATTTACGGTAATAGTGATTAATTGAAGCGGAATGGCAATTTCCGGGGATATGCTTGGCGAAATGTCAACGAAAAATGATTATCCGGTATATTAAATAACTATGGTAACGTTCTTCAGTGAAACAGCGATGGAGTATACACGGACAACGTCTTACCTCGCCAGAAGCCTGCGACGATCTGCGCGGAGGAAAATAGCCACTGATAGCTCATGGCCTATCGCCGGGGCGTTCACTTCCATCGCCACACATATGACTGCTCTTTACTATTCCAGAAATGGTACATTAAATGAATTGTTACATTAAATGTATAAACATGGCACAAAATTTATTATATATTGCAAAAACAGAATACACGTTGTCTCGGGCAATTAATCCCATAAAATACGTTAACCGTGGTTTTAAATGTTCAAAATGAGTTGACCAGACCTCGGAACATTTCCGGGCGGCAGTTTGAATGTCCGTATTGAGCATATTGATAAAAGAAACACTAAACATACACAATCAATGACCCTATGCCTATGGAAAATAATACATACAAAACATTGAAATATTTCATGAGTCTGTGGTCATGCACATATTAATTCTTATGGGTTTATGGCGACGTTATAGGCTTACTGCCTCTGCTGGCCCTTGGCCGGCGTCAATACACACAGACACAAACCAGCAAAATGTACGTGGCATTAAATGCACATCGTAGTGGTAATTCCTGTAAATTTAGGTTACAGCAAGTCATTTACCTTGCTCACAGAGTTCAACGAAATATAACTTTCTTTATAAGAAAAATCGAACTCTTTGATTGAATATGTTAAAGAGTTTCGATAAAAATGTATAGTTTTCAATTAAGTAAAAGTTTAGTCATACAAAAACTGTTACAACTTTTCTGGTACAGATTAAATGTAACTTTAAAATACTAGGCACCAAAATGTTTAAAAAGGTCATTACAAGCAAAAGTAGTTTTAGGCATAAATACTGCGTGAGCAGAAATGTCCCGTACGGTAACAATAAAATAAAATTCGCATTGGAAGTATAAATTTGATATCACAGTCTTCTCAAAACAAAAGTGATAATCTTCGTTGCATTTATTATTGATGTTAAAGAAAGGAGATAAGATAACCGTACTTTACGATGAATTGAAAAATGTTCCAATCATAAAGCAAAATATCTTTGTTACCAAACAGTAAGAAGTGAACTAAACGTACGTATGAACAAGGTAACAGTGTAAACATAATCACTTCTGATTTCGTTACGACATAATGCGTAGTTAAGGTGTGCAACATGCATACGAACTATAATTAACTTTACACTATTTGAAAACCTAACTCAATTAGCAATTAAAATATTCATGGATGTAAAATGGCCACTGGCTAGTCATTCGTACGATTAAATATAGGTTTAGGTACATGCCTCGCACTTTACTCACAAACAGTAAATGCCATCTGTGCTAGACTAGTACCTGTTACTTCAGCTTTATAATCATTGCAAAATATTTGATTACAATTTCGCACACACATATAGTAGTCAACACAAATGTGTACATTATTATGTAGAATTTTAACGTATACACTTCAAACATTGCAAATTGCACGATATTATAATTCTAACTAATATTTTTTAAATATTAATTTTTGTGTTAACAGATACTTACCTGACTGTGGATTTAAGAAGAAATACATTTTCTGCTGTCAAGTTCTTGGTAAACATACATCAGCGACGTAGTTTTAAATTTCAAACAGCTTATGTAAAAAATTCAAGAAAGAACGTTATCCCAAACATTCGAAATTTATGAAATATCTGAAAGTTTACTGCAACTGGATCAAAAGAACAACATAAGAAACCACGGTGCCTAACACAGAGAAGAATGTGCGGAGATCCAAGTTGAATAATCCCCAAGCGCTGCAAACTACAGGCCTCGCCAACAACTGCTGGGAAAATATCTGCAGCTCCATCGTGGAGTTTGGACTGAGAGACCTATAGAGACTTAACTTGTGTAGAATTGATATTGTCTTCTTTCTTTTATCACTTACTTGTTATGAGATAAACCTTGTAAGTACAATAAGAGTAGAATCGACTAAGGCCCAGATTAAGCAAATGTGTTGGATAGCATTGGACTCCAAATGCTTGTTCAGCATATCAATAGTCAATTTAGCTAAATGGGTAAGAAAAGTCATTATCGAAATCAAGTTAACCAGGGTTAAGAAGCCAAAATTGCCATTAACTATGTCATTTTTTTAAGGTAGTTAAATATCTCTGTAGTGTGTTTAAGTAAACGATAAGCTTTACAGCAGTTGGTTACTTGGAGTCTAGGTAGTGTAGTTTGTCGAGCAATATGAGGTATGACTGTGTTGCATTCCATGACAATGGGACTGCATATTTAATTTCCATGACAATGGGACTGCATATTTAATTTCCATCATGTATATCATTAGTTAGTGAGTGATTGTCACATAGATATTCAATTTGCTTTTTCAGGTAAGTCATTACATTTGCAATCAGAAAAAAATGTCTAAATATAAAACTAATCACAAAATAATTATTATATTCTTAAAACAGCTTAAAAGCCACCAACAATTTAAAATTGAGTCAACATAATAGAAAGTCATAGCAAAGTAATAACTTTCCATGACAGCCACTAATATAATCTGAACCCATACGAAAGTGCTGATGGGTTGATATTTCACCCAGGATGAAGATGAAGCAAGATGCACTTCGTCCGTACGCACACACACACACACACGCACACACACGCACACACACACGCACACACACACACGTACACACAAACACACACACAAACACACAAACACACACACAAACACACACAAAAACACACACAAACACACACACAAAAACACAAACACACACACACATATATATAACTCTTCTAACAATGTCACTAAGTCGAGAGCATGCACATGAGATCAATGAAGTGGCAGCACACAATATACTCTGCACGGCAGTGAGCCAGATGTCATCTGTCTCACAACACCATTCTTCTCTTGTTTAATACTAATGTGATGAAGACAAATTGAACATCATATGATAAGTGCAATAGCGTAAGTGAAGGATTGTATGATGCCAATATATGGTGTTCTGTAAATGTGAATGTCACCAGTTGTGCCACGTATGATTGGCGCCACTCCAAATATCTTCAGAACTGTGAACAACGGTCTTATCGCCGAGCGAAGGCTGTTTGGAGTGGCGAATATCTTCATTATGGAACAGGTTACTGTTATGTTACTTGTGTAATTGATTGTGTTAGTTTATTCAAATGTACACATGTTTATCCACAATGCTATTAATTTTTTGACAATCACTGAAATCTTACATGTAATATTGTTGCATGTTTTGTCTTCTTATACCATCTGCTGTTAAGCGACTGTGAACTGCAACACTTTAATTTTTTTGGTCACCTAGTCCTTCCGAGTGCTCTATCTAGATTTATATTGATTACATGTCGTGCACAACTGCATAAATCTATTGAATGTGAAAACAACTACGTGTGTTTGCCTTCTGGTAGGGCCGTAATGTAGGTTAGAGAAGGTCGTGGTGAAGGGTGGGTCCCCTGCTTGACAGGCGAGACAAGCCTGTCGCTCCTTGGGATCGTGAAATGCTGCATAATAAACACCTAATGGTATTAAATATCGACCTAGCATTCATAATCATTTGTTATGTCTGTACAATATATTTATCCCATGTTTTAAATATTTTAAAGGTTTTTTAATATGTTGAATATTATGTTTTGTTATGGTCGGTCATATGCACAATACCCTCATTTAAATAATATATACATATTCATCGAATTAAAAATATTTACGAAATTCAAATAATTAAGTATATTATAAACACCCTTCTGTCACGGAGTAACCTAAATACTATCACGGACATGCTAAATTATCACAAAGTTACCTACCTTTACTATTAAGCTTTGTTAGTTTATAATGTAAAACAAGTTATCCTTATTTACAAAATATTTGTATGAAATTTATTATAAGCAATCTCTCTATCAAATAAAATAAATACAAATAAGTTTAACCTAATATATATTAAACAGTAACATAACTTTTATGGTATCACGGAAATACCTAACAGAACTAAATTTTTTTTAAATAAACTATTTCATACAGATATAACAGATATATCGAACAAGGGAAGAAACATATGATTCTGGCCATCCCATTACCATTTCGAACACACACACACATATATATATATACATTTATATATATATATATATATATATATATATATATATATATATATATATATATACATACACACACCTGTGTGTGCAATGTTACTTAAAAGTGATTTAAAGGATATGTTATGATGTACTGAATAACAATGTGTCACAAGAGTAATGGAAAGACTTTTCATTACTAAATGATAGACATGAAAAAGGACATACGTATAAATAAGATACGTTCCAAATTATATCATTGATTAAGTATTGGTATGTAAGTATAAGAACTTTGTTTCATTTTACACTTATTCAATTGTGGCTATGAGCTAATAAAATGTTCTCTGACAAGGAAAGCTATCTTATTGAAAATCTGTACGATTAAATCTAATTATGAATAAATGCTACGTTCTTATTTTTTTCACAAGCAGATTATGCAAACTATAACGGGCTAGTGATTGCTAGTACAACATTACAATTATTGCAGAACTATTGTTTGAACGTTTCTTTGCAAATTGTGACATATTTATTTTGAATAATTCTAAATGCACTAAACTGAAATAAAAAAATAAAAATAAAAAATATATAGAACTATATATATATAAAAGTACATATGAAAAGAGTGAAGTAAAAATTGAATCTAAAAGAATTTATCAGTTACATAGTGATTCATTTTGTGAAGACAATTTACTATATTCGAGTTTAAAAAAATATATTTTCTCATTCAAGAATTTGGTAATCCTATGTTAACCAAAGTATTAGAGTCCAGTTCTTTTATCAACAGCGAAAACAATTACTCTCACACACATATACGTAATTTATTTGTTATCTGCGGTAGAACTGAATTAAGAGAACAACGTAATAAACCAAGGTGCCTAACAGGCAGAAGTAGGTGCGGCGAT
The DNA here is from genome assembly GCA_003012365.1 of Medauroidea extradentata. Classification (NCBI taxonomy): domain Eukaryota; kingdom Metazoa; phylum Arthropoda; class Insecta; order Phasmatodea; family Phasmatidae; genus Medauroidea; species Medauroidea extradentata. The sequence goes on from PNEQ01108143.1 coordinate 63,080, forward strand.
CTAAGTTGAAGAATCCCCAAGCGCTGAAAGCCACTGGCCTCTCCAACAACTGCTGGGAAAATATCTGCAGCTGGACTGAGAGACATCTTGAAACTTAACTTGTGCAGAATAAATGCTGATTTCATTATTTCATCTCTTATATATTGTGGAATAAATGTTGTAAGTAAGGATACAGAAAAATCAATTATACCCTATATTATAGAAATATGTATTGGCTGTTGTATCAAAGTCTGATTCCTGCTCTGTCTCGTACCAACTATCAAAAGTCATTATAACTAAATGTAAAAAAAAGTGTCCTTGACATTAGGATTATCGGTATTACAAAGTCAAAATTAATATACAGTGATATTATTATATATTGTTGGTTGTAAAACTTCTCTCCCGTGTTTTTAAGACGAGAAGAATCTATGCAGGATTTGGTTACTTGTAGTCTCCGCAGACGCAGTTTTTTTTTTTTCAATTTAGCCGTAGAAGCGTTTCTTTCATGTAGAACATTAGCTAGTGTGTGTTTCTCGTACAGATCTTCAATATATTCGCTTAAGTAAATCATTGACATTGAAAAGTAAAGAAGTATATTTAAATATTGAAAGAGTCCTATAAAGATTCTTGAATCTATACGCCAGGTTAACAGCCACAATAATTTAAATATGAAGTCATCAAAATAGAATACCAAGGGTAATTAATGACTTTTCATGACAGAAACAAAGGTAAACTCACTCCACAGGAATGTGCTGATATGTCGGTATTTCATCCAGGGTGGTGTAAAAAGCACTTCGTCCACATAGCATATTCTTCTGACGATGTCACTAAGTCAAGAGCTTGCACATGAGATCAGTGCAGCGACAGCACACAAAATCCTCGGCGCGGTAGCGAGTCAGGAAGTAATCTGTCCCAAGACATCATTCTGTTCTTCTTGAAGACTGATGATGAAGACAGAATTTACATCCCTTAATGAGTACAAATACGCAAGTTATTCATTGTATTTTGTCTCCAGTTGGTGTTCTGTAAATACGTAGTTCGTCACTTGTGACACACATATGATTGGCGACAGACCAAATATCTTTAGGCTCACGAACAACGGTCTTACAGCTGAGCGAAGGATTTTTGGAGATGTGAATATTTTCATAGTAAAACATATAGTTGTTGTATCACTGGAGTAGCTACAACTGATCGTTACTTCAGACATAAATATCTTTTCGCTTATTGTGACAGTCAGGTAAATTCTTACACAGTAAACTTTAGCTTGTTGTTCACTTTATCTCACACCATCTTATGCGTAAACGACACTGAACTCTAATAATTTTAGATACTCTCTCTCCCTTGTTCTTCATAGTGCTTTCACATAAATGCTATTGTCTACATGACGTACATATTGGCACAGAACTCTTTATAATGAAAACCATGAGGTGCTTCCCGCCTCCTGGCAGAGTCACAATGTGGGTGGGAGAATGCCAGTGTGAAGGGTGGACCAGCTGCTGCACACTCAACACTGGTCTGTCGCCCCACGGCCTGGAAAATGTTGCTTAAAAATAATTTACAGAATCAAATATCGACCTAACATTCACCTTCAGTATTTGTATAATTTAAGTAGGGCCTATAGATAGTTTATGATTATAGACTATTTCGTAGTAAAAAGTGTACAAATAATTTTTTTTTTAACAGATCGAAAATGGTAAATACCAAGAATTACTACTCATCGTGTGCTACCCAAACTATTGATCTTAGAGGCACAATTTATCAATGAAAACTGTACCTAGAGACGTTAGAAGTAATCACACGTAAATAAAAGTGTTGATTACTAGCTTCGAAAATTTCTGTTCGAGTTAGTTAAGGTTAGTTTTAGTCAGGTTAAGTTATTTCAATATTAAGTTTCACATTATTCGTTAAGTCAAATAAGTTTAGGTTACCTTATATTACTTTAGGTAACCTAACGTAACAAAAAATTTAAAACTTAACGGTATAACAACCGAACCTAGCTAAAACGAACAGAAATCAACCTAAACAAACTTAACCAATTTAACCCAACCTAACAAAAAACAGACATTTTCGAAGTTACAAAACTGCAAATTCTTTTACGTACGACTACTTCAAACGTCTATAGAAAATATTTTTACTCTATAAACAGTACATCTAAAATCAATGTTTAGAGCGGCACACGATGAGTAGCTATTCTTCATAGCTATTTGCCAGGATAACACACTCACTAGACGGGCCCAGCCTGATAGTTGCATAATTTTTTTTGTGTTTAAAATATTGTAGAAATATTAATTACTTGTCACATCAATATAAACGTTTCTTGAAGTTATCTTATGCAAGAAATTAATTAAATAGCATTAAAAGTACCGAATTCAATGAGTTGCGGTAAAATAAAAAATTCAGTACATCTGAATATTATAGTTTGGTATCTGGAAGTCCCGATATGTTGGGTATACTGGTAATTGTTGTGGATCCAGGAAAGCACAGTCACATATTACAACATTGGCACATTTGTCGTCAGTGTATTAAACGTAAACGAAAGTGAAGGACACGAATGATCATATAGAGTTTTATAACTGCTTCAACATTCAGCTTAACAACTAAAAGTATATCTGTGCGTCTTCATTTATTATATAAATTGCTGATAAGAAACGTTTTTAGATAACGTTTAAGAATTGTGCAAGAAGATGCGTGACCAATTTAAAGCGGCTCACGAGCATCTTCAAACATGTGATTGGCTACAGTTTCCTCTACATTAAATTAAAAGTATTACTGTATTAAAGTTATGCGAAGTTTTTAGCTAAGCGTAACTAAACCAAAGTACTGAATGTGAGCTTAAAACTTTAATTAATTAAGATTCTTAATTTTCACTTCCTTGCTGGATTGATAACACTTAATAACTAAGAAAACAAAATGCTTTCTTACACGTAGCACCAGATAGTGTAACGACATTCAAACGGCCCTAACTGTTGTAATGAAGTGTGTGAAACAGTAGCTACAACTTCTGGGATATACCGTTTATGTATTACATACACAACATTAAATCAGTAACCTAAGCCGTTTAAAGATTTTTTAAGTCCGAAGAGCGCTGTGAACACATATGTATTCTAAACCACAAATTAACAATGTGCTGTGTAGGAACGAGGATGATAATAATATAGCGCAGCATAAACAAATTGTTTTGTTCAGTAAGAATTCATTTCTAAGAATGCTGTCCTCGCAAAGATCTTGTGTTTCATTGTTGACATGATCAATAACGTTTCCAAGTAGCAGAAGAATGTCCATAAAAAATAACACGCCCATTATAAGAATTAGATCTATGAAACAGAGTACAATAAACAATATCCTACCAGGTTTGTAGTTAAAATTGAAAGTTGAGCATAGAAAGAAATTTTCAAACAGTGTAATGAAGAACATCTGTATCCATATAAATACACTTAATCGAAGTGTATAATTATCATAATTATTTTATTTACAGTAGAACTCGCCCATGTGACTAGAATAACTACTGCGCATGTAATTCCTACGATTGCGTAGAGCAAAAAACGATCATGTTCAACATGCAATTATTCTCACATGTAGGTCTTAAATAGTAATTCTGAAATGAGCACCCTACTATGATGACAACAATGTAACAGAAAGTCTAAACGATTCCAAATCAGGTGCTCTGTATATCTGCATATCATCACTTGGCGAACGTTTTATTGGTGCAAGTCCAAAAATCTTCATAACCGAAAACCACACCCTTACAGCTGAGCGAATATTGCGCGGCTGTACAATATCTTCAAACGTTGCAATACGTTACCTCACTTGTAGTAAAGGGACAAGTTCGAATATGAGAATGCTGCAATCTTAAGGCTTTGTTCAAAATAATTAAGGCTATTTTACTATATTCATTTATAGCTTTACATTCTTTCACAAAGTTATAGAAAAGTGTTATCTTTTAAATCATTAACAACAGAATCCTATAAACTTGCTGCTTTAAGTACGTCGACTGTAGCGTCGTAAATTATCTGAAATTGCAAGACATTTGTTACTGTCATAATATTTCAGAGAATTATTGATAAGATTTAATGATGCCGTCACCACACAGTATCTCGGTCGATTGCTCAGCTATGGTTTATCTCATAATGTTTCTGTCGCGCTTAAAACTTCCTCAGAGTTTCGGAATTAGATAGTTAAATGTCTTAAATATTTATAAATGTTGAAAAGATAAAAGTTCAATTTTCATATCATTCCATAAATTAAATATTGTTATCAATATTCCATGTCCTGAAGTGTTAGTATTCTTCTATTTTGATTTGTTTGAGAAATTAATTATTTCGGAGCAAACTGGACAAAAATTTTGCCGCAATGAATATGTGCCCGATATCTTTGCTTAAAGTCGCCTAATAATATCTTGTACGAACTTTATTCGCACATATGCCTATTTTCTTACATTTTGAGAATTTTCTTCTGTGTTTATGTATTATGTAACAATACAATTTTTACAGTAGCATGAATGTATGAAGTGATTAATTAGCGCCTTAAAATGCACCACTTTCTGTAACTTGAATACTAAATTATAAAACACGTGTTGAAATTTCCTAAAATATATGTACTCTACAAAATGTATTTGTTAGAATAAATATGAGTCTGCATATCTAACGCTGCTGTGTATTTTAAATAGTACGAAAATACACCATAATGTTACTTGGGATGTTCTGTTCAATTAAACCAATAGAAACATTTTCTAAACTTATGGTTTCCATTCAAAGCAGTAGGTTTTCCCCAACTTCAATACACCATTTCTCAAATGATAATATTAGTCAACATTCATAAAAAAACTAATACTATTTAAAAATTCAGATAGAAACCCAAAAATTATTTTAAAAGAAACAAATTGGAATCAATTGTGAAGAAATGTGTTAAATAAATGTATTTATTTAACCAATGTAATAGTAAACAAGCGGTGTATTGTTGCAATCACAACTGACATAGACTGACAGTAAAAATTGGTGCCAATATGCTTTCCCAAGCTTATTGTTATTTAGGTTCATAATTAATGAACAATACTAGTTTTTTAAATCGAATAGTGAAATATATATATATTTTTTTCAGATATTTCCTTCTAGAAGTACTGCAAGAAATATAAATCTTGAGGAACATCATAAGACGAGAGGCAAAGTTGATAATTTACCTCACAAATCCCCAAAATAAGTTTGTTGCGCTATAAGGATAGTGAGCTGGGGCCAGCTTGTCATAAACAACTGTAAAATAATGCTTTAAGTATAAAATCTACATAATAAAATCAAATAAAGATTACATGTAGTGTAAACACGATTTTATTTTTAGAAAAATCGCACGCGTTGACGTACTACATTCTGCCTTAATATTGATAGGACTTTTCAAAAAAGGATTTTAAGCTTAAAGTGCGTAATCAATTGTTTCCACTTATACCAGTTTAACAATACCGATGTGTGAATTTGACAGATTTTAAAATAAAAAAATAAGCCTGGGAGCTGCTTTGTACAAGGATTATACACCACATTGTTTACCTCCAGATTAATATCACAAACGTTTGATTTCCATATTATGCGAACTAACAATGTTTAACTACAGAAGCTCGTAGTTAAACATGTCAATGTTAAGACGGTTTATTTCTGGAAGTAAGTACTTATTTCCGTAATCAACAATTTCATAAACGTCTCAAATATACGTCATTGTTAATGAAATGAAAATCCACTACGTATTCCCGCCCTCGGGCATGGTCACATTGTGCATGAGAGTGGGTAGGGGTGAAGGTTGGGCTGGCTGCTCGACTAGTAAGACATGCCTGTCACCCGTCCGGCCCGAAGAATGTATGAGGTGAAGATAAGAGGAGTGTGGAGCAGCGAAGGGAATGAGAGAACAGGAAACGGGAATTCACGAATAAAACCCACAGGACAACGGCTACGTACGCCACGTCTCTCATATGCGAAAAATCCACGATCCAAACCAACCGGGAATCGAACCCGGATCTTCTAGGAAGGAGATGAGAGGTCTGATCCATCGACCGCCGTGGTCTCTGTCACTGTTAATACATTAAGCTAATCTTAAATGGGCGTCTAAGCACGTGCAATTATGCTGAAAATTTAGGCATAAAATTGTTTATTGTTTGCTATTATGCTACGAATGCGTGCATAGTTTAAAATAGTTAAAGACAATCTTATTCTACACAATGCCGAGAGTCTTGCTGGACACATATTTTATTATAGAGCCAACCATTTAACATTTGCTACAGAAGTGTTTTAAGATACTAGTGATATTCTTAAACTGATGTAGCTAATCATAATTGTCCGTATTTATACACTGTGTGCGTTTGGTGTTACGTCTGTTAACCAAAATAAAATCTAACGTCAGGGAAGTGTTTCCGAGTTCAAACCATTACAGCCCGAGAGCAGACTACTGACTGGGCGCACGTAAACATAGGGATGACACGAGTTTAAACTCTATCATAATGAGGCAGAATGCAAATTGATCGTGAAAAATAATGTGACAGTACCGCCCTCCTGTACCTGATCCCGAAGACTAACCAGGAGACACCTTGCTGTTCTTCATATTGGGAGTGTTGCCAGTCTTCTCCAGTCAGTCCCAGACGGCCAGGACACACCATAGCCGTGCAGCAAAAGCACAAAGCTGACAGGGTAGTTAAATACCACTGACAGAAGGAGATATGCTTCTTCCAATCATGGTGGCTGGTAGTAAAATCCCACTCACCTAGCAAGGGAAACACCCACAGGTTACTGCGGGGAACCACCTTGCTGTGGGCGAGGCTGTCCAAATTCCACGAATCCACTTCGTGAACTAGGAGGATCAGACCAGAGATCCAATGACTTTCCTTAAGTATCCTCCTAAGCAGGAGTTCATAAACCACCACCAATCAGAGTCCGACCTGCGATCAGCTTCAGCACAAGGCTGTGACTTCACGTCGATCCCCTGAGTACCTGCGAAACGCTATGCATCTGAATCTTCACCCGAGTAGGTGTCTACCCTCCAGGGCTCCAGAACCCCTTCTTCAGATCAACATTATTCGATATCCACAACACAGGCCACCATTGTGTGCCTCAGTGGGGACATGCAATATGTTCGTAGGCTGCACAGCAGTCTGAGACATCCGTACCAGCTTCTGGAAACTGGCCTAAGAAGCCCCGCTATGGATCTTTCCCTCGTGCACAAGGGAGGGGGGGCACCACTTGCCCAGGTCTTCCTCACTACGTTAGCCGCAGTGCAAGCAAAATATTACCATACCTGACCAAGAGGAGGTGGAGATGGACTCAAGCCTCGGTCCTACCACCTTCACACGCCCCTTCAGGGCCACAGTAATTTTCCAAAATTTTGAAAACAATCGAAAAAAAATATTTCCTAATAATTTCTAACTGCAATATTGTATATTACTCCCGACCACCATATTGTGTATTTCAGCTTTCAATTGTTTACGTGACTGCTATATTGTTTACATTTTCTGCTGCCCGATTTACATTTTTTTTACATGTGTGCAGGTCTTGTTTTTTTTTGTTATGTGACGATCATTTGTCTGAATGAATAAAGACATTTAAGCTTTTACATTTTATTAGGATATTACATACTTAATTAAACTTTTTATTAATATTTACGTACTAGAGATCAAGTTTCCAAACCCCTGACAAAAGCCGTAATAAAAAATAACTGTACACATTTTCCAAATTTTCCCATTCCAACTACACAACCAAGATACTGACATAGTTTTGTATAATCATGCGATTTTGCTAGGTCTCCCCCAATTCTAATGTTTCTCCTCTCTTCCCTAACCCTTCTTCTATCCAACGCTATGTAAACACATACCATTTTAATTACGAAACCACATTGTAACTACATTCTATAGTAAACTTGCTAATTTTTTACTACAGGGATATATTTTAGGATAAATAATACCCAGTAACTCACGTAACCGAATAACATAAAACATTTCTTACGGAAACCTTACCAACATTAAATTACTAAATCACAATTTTAATATATATATATATATATATATATATATATATATATATATATATATATATATATATATATATATATATATATACACAGATAGAGACAGAGCAAGGGAATCAGTCAAATTCCATCTGACTTGGTGTAAGGTTAACAGCAAGGCATGCATCTGTTTATTTTTAAAAAATAACAATTGCAGCACTTCCCGACGATAATCGTATAGTACACAACATACTCTGACAGCACGACGCCTAAAAGAGATTTGCTTTTCGCAGTTTTGACATATATTAAAATTGTACGAACGATTTTATTTACATGGTGAGCAAAAACATACAACGTAAATAATATCTGCGACAACATACATTAATGTTAAGAAAGGATGATATGTAAACACATATAAAAAATAATTGCCTTGATACGTCAAACAACAACGTAAAATAAAGTGTTATAAATAATAATTTGACCCATTGTACAAACCTGCATTTGTTTCATTCAGTTTGCATGAGCAAGAAATATAACGTATAAAATCCAGGGATAAGTAAGCCACACAAAAACGAAATTTAAGACGCAAATTAATACATTATTTACGTACTGTAAACTAAGCATGTCTGAAGTACGAGGGTTACGAAATACGCTATTATACCAAGCAGAGAGAAGAAGGTGCGGCGATCCAAGTTGAAGATTCCCCAAGCGCTGAAAACCACTGGCCTCTCCAACAACTGCTGGGAAAATATCTGCAGCTCCATCATGGCGGCTGGACTGAGAGACATATTGAGACTTAACTTGTGTAGAAGTGATGCTGTCTTCTTCGTTTTTTCGCTTACATGTTGTAGGATAAACGTTATAAGTACAATTAGAGTAAAATCAATTAAGTGCCAGAATATTAACATTACAGGGCTTACTGTTTACTCGATGTCTAATTTGTGCGTGGTTGTTGCCAACACGTCAATAGTCATATAAGCTGAGTGCGTAAGATAGGTTAGGTTTGACAACATTGTAACCAGTATTATAAAGCCCAAATTACTATCCATGAATGTTGTTATTTCTTGAAGACAGAAAAAGTATATATCTTGTGTGTTGAAGTAAAAAAAATCAATGCTGCAATTGGTTACTTGGATTATGCGCGGTGCAGTTTTGTGGGTATTACGAAATATTGCTGTGTTGATGTCCACTTTAAAGAACTGCCTATTGTTGTCCCATCACGTAGAACATAATCTAGTGTACTTGTCTTGCAGAGATCGTCAGTTACTTTGTTTACATAAACCATTGCATTTGCAATCAGAAGATGTGTGTCCAAACATAAACATATTCCCAGAATAGTGATTTTATCTGTACACCAGCTAAAAATCCAACATAATTTCACAATTGAGTCTACAAATAAGTAAATCACAGTGACAGAAACAAAGACAGCATGAACACATACGAATGCGCTAATGTGTCTATATTTTACCCAGGATGGTGCGAGAAGCACTTCATCCATAGAACATATACTGACGATGTCACTATTTCGATAGCTATCACACGAGATTAGTGGAGTGGCAGCACTCAAACACCCTAATGCGTTCTCAAAACATCTTTCTTATCTTCTTTTAGACTGAGATGATGAAGACAGAATGAACATCCCATAACGAGTACAACCATGTAAGTTATGGATTTTATTATGCCTTCAGTTGGTGTTCTGTAAATACTTAGATTGTCACTTGTGACACGTTTGATTGGCGCCAGTCCAAACATCTTCAGGACTACAAACATCGGTCTTACCGCTGAGCGAAGGCTGTTTGCAGAAATGAATATCTTCATTATGAAACAAATTAATGTTTTGTTACCTGTGTACTTACACTTCTTCGATATTTCAGACACAAAATATAACTGTCCTTATAGCTATTAATTTTTTGACAATCACACAAATATTTCTGAACTTCTTTCGCTTTATCATACACCTTCTGCTGTGAACACGACAAGTAACTGCAACAATTTAGCTGTTTTCGCTGCTTAGTTGTCCCGAGTGCTTTAACTGGATTTCTATTGATTACATGTCGTACGTATCTGCATATAACCATTGAAAATGAAAAGCAGTATGTGTTTCCTGCCATCTGGTAGGATCGTAATGTGGGTGGGGGAGGGCAGTGGTGAAAGTGGGACTGGCTGTTTGACAAGCGAGACAGGCCTGTCACCTAGCCCCGAGATATATGCATGAAACACTCAATGGTATTAAATATTGACCAATATTTCACATCATTATTTGTGTCAGTACAATGTATTTATACCTACCCTCTTCACAAACAACAGAACTTTGATAAATACTGTTACGGGGGTGACTAGGGGCGTGCTTAGCTTCCAGAAGTAGAGAACTCACGAGAGGTACACAACCTTAAAATAGGTTAGCTATCGCCAATAAAAATTAAAGTTAAAAAATTCGTTTTAAAGAATTTAATACAAAAACAAAATAATAGAAACGTTTACAAAATTTTGACTAGAATTGACAACCCAGATAACAAAAAAAAAAAAATACATACGATTTATCAATTTTGCTACATTTTCATTTCTGCGACACAAATACAGTTACTGTTATAAAACTTAATCACCTAACAATGTTTACCATCTAACAAATCTCTAGATTTGTTTTCCAGACGTCTGGACTATTCACAAATACAGTGCAATTAAATCGATTATTTACGTCACTTATCGTTACTCCTAACGGCCTCAAGTTAGGGGGTATTTCCAAATTAAAAATAATTTAAAAAAAGTTAACTTACATGTTCCGATAGCCTGTCTTCATGCTCTATTCCAGCGGGCACCTTCCCACTGCATCTGACCGACGACCACGACCCCAGGGGGAGGGCAGACCCCCTTATAAAGCTCATGCCCTGCTTAGCCCGCATTTCGCGCGAGGCGATGACCCCAGTGCAGTGCCCCCGACTTGTGGAAACATAACCGCCCGGGTTTTCGGTTAAATCTACACGACCAGCAGCAATCCACAAGAACCATGCCAAAACACGAAATATAAGACTAATAAAATTATGAAATTTCGAATAGACTGGAAATTTGGACAATTATAATTAGGGCGCCAATAAAATTAAACGTAACAATACGGACTTTTTTAGTATTCATAGACTAAAACTTTAATTTTTGCTTTAATTATTGTTAAAAATGTTTACCACAAATTAATTAAGCAATTCAGAATGGTAACCCGAATAAAACCATATTAACTCTGAGAACAAAGTAGAAAATACAGTTACTAAATGAAGGTCTAGATTGATAATATTGTAAGGTTTCTTTCCTCTGTGCCAAAGGATTGTACAAATACGTTATTTTATGTTACATATTGAGAAATGATTCTGGAAGAGCTATAACCAAATAAATTAATGAGTTTAAACTGTCCCCAGTCTTATGAGTTGCGATCAAATAAAAACAATTTCTACAGTAAAATGTAATTAAATTAATGATGGAAGCATGAGCTGGTATATATACTGCCAATTGTTGCGTATCCAGGAAGCACAGACATGTTAAAACAGGGATACACGAACTGTCAGTGTATTTAACGTGAAGTACCACGAGAGATACATATGTTCGTGTATCATATACGATTTTAAATCTGTTTCAGTAACGTCCCTGAAGACTAATACTACCTCACTGCATCTTCTGCAGATTTATAAATAGTTTGTACGTAACGTTATGGGACATCGTTTGGAATAGTACGAGAACGTGTGTGACTAGTGAAAGTCATAACAAAAGCAAATTAAAACAGGTTATAGGCTGCCCTTGAATCCTCTTTTTATTTAAAATATTTAAGGGACTATAATTTAGTCAAACATTTTCTTTATTTATAACACCTAAACCATTAAATTAAATATGAGCTGAAGACTTTAATTCAGAGATATCGAAATTTTCGCCCCTACACTGAAATGTCAGCACGAGTATAAAATGCTTTCTTACAACCAGTACGAGATAGTTTAGTGGTAGTCTGTCCCAACTATCACAATGCAGTGTGTGGAGCAGCAAGCATAATCTATGGGACATGTCGATAATATATTACAAAGACGACATTTAACAAATAACATTAGCCGCTAAAAATTTCATAAATTCACACATGTTGTTTGCATCCATTTATTTGAAACCTAAGAATTCGTAGGGCGTTGCGTAGAAACTATAAAAATAGAGAATAGTGCCGTTTAAGAAAAAAAATTGCTGTAATGTTTCATTCATTACTGTTAATTGAAGTAATAAAAGAATTCGGAAGCAAGCAAATATTATTTGTTTAAATATACTTTGCGTTTCCCAGGTAGGCTACATTGGTTCACTTCACACCGCAAAACTGGAGTTAATAAGTTTGGATAAGTCCAATAAAGACGTTCCGTTAATAAGGTGGGATACAAATATGATTAATTACATATGTATTTCATTAAAAGTAGTTTTAAATCCTTAAATTAAAACGTGGCTTTCATTTTAATAGAAATTATTCAATTAATTGACGATAGCAAGCTCACATCATTTTTCTCGGCACCGAAAGACGACGCCATCTTTTCATGTCATCAGTCTCTCTCTCTCATGGCACCGAACATCGACGCCCTCTTTCCATGTCATCAGTCTCTCTCTCTCGGCACCGACGACACGACGCCCTTTCTCTGCCATGTTCTCTCTCTCTCTCATGGCACCGGCGACACGACGCCCTCCCTTTGGATGACGTCACGTCCACCATTTTGTTTTCGGGTACATTGTCCATCTTGTCGTGCAGTGTCTCCATATTGTTTACATTTTCGTCAGTCACTTGTTAACTTGGCATTTGTTTCCCTGTGCATCGTCTGCTAGACTTCGGGGATGTTTGCTTACATAGTTGACTGCTAGGTGGCACCAGTGTTGACAACATGTTTCCGTCACTAGCTACTAGGCAGCACTGCAGTCGACAACCATGTTTGTTCCAATGGTTACTTCGTTGTCTGCTAGAGTGTGCTAGTGTCGATGATTTTAACATCGAAGTTATATGTGTTGGTATATGGTGAGCTCGACCTTATGTCTTATTTTTTATTTTTTATTTTTTGTGCATTAAAAATTCTTTCGCCGATGGTCAGGATCGAACCATAAATCCTTGTGTC
>PNEQ01108146.1:13171-30389 GCA_003012365.1 Medauroidea extradentata
AGGCACACTGACACACGGGGGTGATTGGAATGCTGAGTGAACACTAACACCCGGGGTTGCTCTGCTTTGACACTGACTTGACTGTTAATGAGAACAAACACTATGGGGGAGGGAGATGAATGCATGGGAGCACGCTGAGAAAACCCAGCTGACGTCAAGGAGGTCTCAGTACCCAGGCCTAGGGGCTGGGACGACGACATATTTCACAGGTGAAATTATTTTGATGTAAAAAAATTTAATGATTTATCAGTTCACATTTCGTGGATTTTCAGTTATCTGTTTCAAAATGTTGATGCCCATGTGTAAATGTGCCGATCTTATACTGTGAAGGACTTGATTGAAAACTTGTAGACAGAGATACGCCAGGTGGTGTTTAGTGCCACCTGTTTATTCTTATTGGACATGTTTCTTCCTATGCCTGTTCAGAAACATTTAAGACTCCTGAGTGAACACAGGTGTACTGCTGTGACGCCCCTCCACCCTTTTTAACTGAGGACTCCATCTGTAAATTGAGAACAAGTTATAGGTGGTTCTGGATCAAGTGAGCACTTTTTAAACCTTCTTAGTTACATTTTTCTTTTAAGATTATTTACATAATACTGTCACTTTTTAATACATGCATAGGTACATAATTGTAACAATCAAAGTGTATAGATTTCACCATATCAAAAATTAACATATGAGGTCAAAATAAATATTATTTTAAAATTATTATTAAAGACAAGGTGGTTGTCAAAAGTGCTTACTTTATCACGAACCACAAGATATAGATATAAATATAAATATCTGAACCTGTGTGCCTTCCCAAAGACAAAAAACTGACACCAAGGCTGTTCCTGTGCTCTCCCTCACCTCTTACTTACACTCTTTCTTCTGAGGGGAGCCTGCTTTTTCTTCCACAATTGCATATTGGTGGACATTATTTATATTTTGTTTTGTTTGTAAAATAATTACCGTTATATGCCAGCTAAGTCTAAGTTATTTTTTCTTTATTCTTATACAAAAATTAATAAAAAGTTTGTGTATTATACACTTTAGTTTTGAGTTTTGTCCATAATCCACCAGTTTGCTACATAAGCTTTTGCACACTCAAGTAACAAGGGCATAGGACAAGTACTGAGGTTGCCTGCATAAAATAATTGCCCATTCCATAACAAGAACAATATTTTCAAGTAAACTTCTCTTTATTAATGACCTGGACATGTTTCATACCCTACCCATTATACACTGTCTTGTCAACTGGATAGGTGTTAAGGGCACCCACCGCCTACCACACGCTTAAAATATATTTCAGTGTGTTTGTGAATACACTTTTTTATGAAACTATTGCACATGTGTGTGTACAAAAAGAAAATACATTTGAAAAGATGACGAAAAGGTAGTTTCAAAGCATTACCATAGTTAGAAAAATAATTTTTGACCCCTCAGAATGGCAAAAAAAATACTTTTTCAGCTTTTAATATCTGGATAACTACTCGCTGGATTGGATTGTAATGAAACTACTCTAGAAACGTGCAATATACTTTGCTTAAAACTTTCCACCTATTGAAAGATGGGGTCACCACTAAAAGTGTCAGTTAGCCGAGTGATCTACAATGCCACTGCATGCCATTTCAGTGTCTTTCAGTAGAGGCGATACCGTGTCAGAGGAGCTGGTCAACATTGCCCTTGGTGCAGTGCCTTATTTACGTGAACTTACTGATCACGTTGCTTTGTTCAGTTATTGAAATGTGCTTTTTTTTTGCCTTCGTGGCAATTTTCATTACGTATGTTTAGCAAGCTGTAAACATAAAATGCCATGTGTTCTTCAAACTCTGCAGTCTCATTTCTAGTATTATAAAGAATTTGTAAAGATGTAGTGCCTAAGCTTTGCTAAAAATCTTTCTGCTACATCAGTGATCACAACTCTTGTGACTGTTAGTCTGTTTTGGGAATTGTATATTGTGCTTAATTGGGAATCAATACCATGAGCTATAAGTGGTGGGTGTTGATTACACAGTGCACACTCTTAAGTTACAGATGAGTTGTGGAAGCAAGGAGTCTGACATCCAGTTCAGCAGGCCTGAAGTTCTAACTCATGTTGTCTTTTTATTTGCAGTGCTTGTCAATACTGTTTTATTTACCGCCTTGTTCTTTATTGTATCTGTTTACCTATTTGCATCTTAACACATATTTGCTTTTGTGTATTAGCATTTGTACAGTTTATACCACAAAAGGCTCACTTTTAGCCTGGTTGTTTGTTCGGTTACCCAGTTAATTGTAAACTTATGCCTTGTTGATGACTTCATTTCCTGGGTTGACTGTACTGTATTGCCACATGTTTCTGTATAAGTACAAATTAATTCCCACTGGTGAAATTGTTAACTCTTAAGCATTTTGACCTAACCCTACTCCTGATCAGTGGCAATGATTGTGTTGAATTTTCTACAGTTAAGACTGCAAAACTTTTAAAAAGTTTAAAATAGATTCATTTATAGTGCCATATGCAGTACTTACTAATAGTGTCATTTTTTTTGTAGGGAGAGATTTTTGAGTAGTCCTACTGTGTTTTCTTAGTTTTTTAATGTATATAAATAACTTGACCATTAACTTTTGCTGATGATTCTTCACACAAAAATGTGTATAAGAGACTTATGTGACTTACATGTAACGTTCACTTAAAGAAGGGTTATGTTGCTAGTAATATAATAAACACAACAAACATTTATCTTGGACACTAATTGGCAACAAAGTTCTGCCTGTTTCTTGTACCAGCCCTTTCCTGTAATTGAGAAATGGATTGCTGATGTTTATGTAAACAGGTATAATGGACGACGCGTAGGATTTGGCTCAAAATCAGTGGCTGGAACCCAGCAATAATTACTACAGTCGGCGACTAGGATAAAATATTGTTATTTCTGAAAGTGTTGACGTTTATCAGTGAGTTGCCAGTGATGGAGATCGTAAGTAATGGTCTGGAACAGTTTACCACTCGTGCACATCGGAATCAAGATGTTTTTCGGTAATATCGAGGAATTTAACGGAAGCTAAGGTGATTTTGAGGGTTTCGTGGAAAGACTGGAACATTATTTTAAGGCCAATAAGGTTTAGGAGGAGAGCAAGTAGAGTTAGTTTTTGACTTTATTGGGCTCTAAAGCTTATGCAGTACTGAAGAACTTGTGTGTAACAAACAAACCTGCAACCATGTTATTCACAGACTTGATAAAAAATTCTTTCTTTACATTATGCTCGTAACATAGTAGTAATCACCAAGCAATTAAATTGCTTCATCGGAAACACGGAATATCCAAGAGCTTTGCAGATTATTCTGTTACACTGCAGAAAATGCCATTTTCTTGCGATTATGGACAGTTTTTAAACGAAACATTGCAGGGCGCATTTGTTAACGGGTTAGGGAATGGCAACATTGTTCAGAAACTACTATTGGAGGACAGCCTAACCTTCTGTGAGCTTGGGAAAAAGCATTGATTATGGAAGAGGCCTAGCGACATGCTAATGACATAAGAGCGGCGGCAGTGCAACATAAACAATTAGAGTTAATGAGAGACTTGGATGGTGCTTGAGGGAGGTGAACCGAAGAACTGCTTTGGGCAGAGGCAGTGCGTCGAGCAGGCGAGGAGGGGGCCCAAACCAAGGTTGAGTAAAGCTCTAAAAGTTGTGATTTGATTGATGAAAGAATGGAACTCATTTGACAGAACAATGTCCATTAGCAAATTATGTCTGTAATGTTTATCAAAAGCCGGGACATTTGCAAATGACTGCCCAGATCAAAGGGTGGTGGAAGTAAACAATGAAGAGCTAGATTTGTTAGATATAGATTTTGGTGAGCTAGGGGAGGCATGCAAATTGTTTCACAGTGGAGGTTATGTTAGTTGGCCAGGTAAAGAATGGCAATTAATACTGGGACAGTGATGTCTGTATGTTCTGATCGCACATATACAGGTAAATTAGGGTCGTATTAGCTCAGGAAAACAACAAAAGCAACAATGGCATTGAGGACATTTTCAGCACAGTCCGTAACCATTCTGGGGGTAGTGCAATATTTCAGTAGAGTACCAGGGACAGAAGTTTTAAGTTATCGATGATAGTGGTAGAGCACTGGGAATTAAATCCGGATCACCTTGGTGAGAGGTGAATGGTCTGACCATTCGACCACCGCTGCCCCTAGTGGAAGAAGTGATTGAAAGGTTAGTGCAAGCAGGAGTTATGTATCCAGTAAGTCATTGTTGGCAACTCCTGTAGTGTATGTTGAAGAAAAGGGGGATGTTAGGTTATGCGGAGACTGTAAAGTGACGCTGATTTCCAAGGTGGAAATGTATTATTATCCCCTGCCAAAATCAGCTGCAATTTTTAGTGACATTGCTGGAACAACAATTTGTCAGTATTGGATTTGCATGTGGCTTCTACACAAACACCAATAAGCAGTCATCTGCTACTAACCATTAACATACACAAAGGATTGTATAAGTTAAACAGACTACCCTTTGGGCTCTGCAGATAAAAGTGTTATGTACTTAGGTTACCAACTAGCCAAACAGGGTTTTCAAACAACTAAAGATAAAGTTAGACAGTTGTACGACAAGCTCATGACTAACTTAGTGAGTGTTACAGCACCCATTGTACCAGTTACTTCGAAAGGGCCATCACTGGAGATGGACCACTGACTGTCAATGGGCCTTTGAGGGAGTAAGAGACTATTGTTGTGCAGCCGTGTGTTGGTTGCATGTGATCCAACATTGCCAATAGTGTTTACGGCAAGTGCGAGTGCTTATGGCATAGGAGCAATACCAACTAGTGATGCCGTCGGGAGAGGAATGACTTAAAATGTTTCCTTCCAAGACCTTGTCAAAAGGAGGAGCAGGCTACAGTCAAGTCTAGCAGGAAGCATAGAGTTTAGTGTTTGCCATAAAGATATTTCATATGTACCTGTATGGACGCAGGTTTGTCACAGTCGTAGACCATAAGGCCTTGACAACCATGCTGTACCTGGCATGCCTGCGGCTAGGAGTAGACGTTGGGCAGTGATGCTGGGGTCATACCAATATGAGGTGAAATATAAGCCTGGGTTGGAGATAGGGTATGTAGATGGATTGTCCTGGTTTTGAGCGCCGAGGGATGAGTTGGAGTAGGAAGAGGATACTGTGTTCTTTATTGCATCATTACCACTGTAGGCAGTACAAATTGCAGAAGCTACACTGAAGGACAAGATATTGTTAAAAGTATCATATATGATCGTACGTGGGTGGCCTGTATGGGTCCCTCGCGAATGAAGGCAGTTTTTCTCCAGAAAGTTAGAATTGTCCTTGAAACAGAATTGTGTGTTATGGCGGAACAGGGTGGTTCCAGAGTCTATGCAGGGTAAGGTCCTGAAGCTGTTGCATGAAGAACATCCTGGCAGCACAAGAATGAAAACGTTAGCCTGAAGTTATGTGTGGTGGCTGGGTATGGACAAGAAATTAGAGAATGAAATACAGCACTGAGAAGTCTGTCAATTGGGTCGCAGTGCTCCGCCCCCAGTGCCGTTGCAACCATGGAGCTAGCCGGGAAGGAGTTGGCAGAGGGTTCACACAGATTTTGCGGATGGGCAGGGACAGAAATTCATGTGGTGGATGCTTTTTCTAAATTGGTGGTGATGGTGATTCCCACGAGTACCTCATCAGTCTTCCACACAATAGAAAAGTTTAGATCATTATTTGCAGCATTTAGTTTACTTGGAGTAGTGATAACAGATAAGGGCCCACCATTTCAGTCAGGAGAGTTTAGGCAGTTTTTGACGTCCAACAGAGTAAAGTATGTTAGGAGTCCTCCTTATCATCTGCAGTCCAACAAGTGGATACGGGGCAGCATTCAGACTCCAGACCAAGTGCAGGTGGGTTGCAAGGTCAGGGTTGGTCTGTGCAGATCATTTTAAACCCTGGGGGGATCAAGTGTTGTAAGCACAATTGCCAGAAAAGTGGCAAGAAAACTTGAGATGGAAAGAGGACGAAGCTTGTGGATGCATGGTTGACAACAAAGAATGCAGAACTAATTTGCTGTTAAGACATCTTGGGTAGTCTGAACATGAGTGGCAGTGGTATGTATGTACATAATGAGGGCCAATTGAATCCATGCTCGTGTAGTGCCTGAGAAAAACTAAAAGGCCACCTTGGTGAGGTCAGGGGCATGTGGTGGCAACAGCACTGGCCTGCCTCCACCAATTGAAATGTCCAGTTATGTCACCGAGTAACTCGCGCAACACCAGTGTGAAAAGGGCTAATGCACCATCATGTTGAAACCACATGACAGTGCCACTGACATGGTGAGGCAGCATGTAAGGTCTAATTAATACATGTCCAACAATACTTACCCATACTTATAGCCAAAAAACGATCCTGGCACTGTGCGTACAAATAAAAGTGCATTTCTGTTAATGTCTCAGTACAGACACTTGCTGTTCTAGACATGGTCATTGGGTGGCACGACAGATAACTTATTTACAATCCTTGGTGTCCTGTAATAATATAATTACTTGTTTCTGATCCTGTGTTTATTAACAATTGTTGTTTCACTGGCCATGTTCTACTAGCTCTTGATCATTGTAACATGAATTATGAATAACTCTCTACAGTTTGTGTAACTGCATCTGTTCTACTAATTTTTGAATGAAGAATCATTTGCTAAAATAATAATCAGAGTTCATTTCCACTCTGAGTGATTTATATAATTTTTTTTATTTACAAAATGTAATTTGTTATTACACCTACCATATATATTTTTTCTAAATTACTTGTAATGATAGGAGATAAAAATATGCCCTGAAATAAATTTCTTTAGTAATATCTGATTTTTTTAAAATGTTGCCTCTTAGTAATTTTTAAAATAATTGTGATAGTTTAAAGATATTCCAACAAATACACATGGGTAAATTATATAGCAATTATATAGCAATTATGACAGTTTTTTTTAAGTTCAAGATTTACATGTGATCAGTGATTTTTAAACTAAAATAATGGATGTGTGAATCATAAATTATTTTGAAATGCATTTTTAAAAATTATTTCAAGTTGTTAATGTTGTTTTTGTCAAGGATACTTTGCCATGCGTTGGTCATTTTACTGTAAGCATCTTTCTAATCCATAAGAGTGGAATCTGTACCAGCTCTTTAGAAGACCCTGGTGAAGGGATAGAGAGATAAAGATTCAATTTTAGGTTCGTTTAATCTTTTCGAGGAAAGCATATGTTATTTGCAGCTTGTGAAAATCTTAAACTTAGCCAAATATACTCTATATTAGTGTCGAGATTATGGGTAGAAAGTTAATGTTCTTTTAAGTTGACATTGCTGGAGAGCATCGATTCTGTTGTCACGTATTAGAGTCTTAGAAAAGTGGAAGCGACAAAGCTTAAAATTGTGTTTGATAAAATTTACTATTAGTGTTGCATAACCATATGCCAGTTTTTTTCCCTTTAATGTATTGTAACGTTGTGGATGGGAATTGCTGTGGAAACTGATAAATCCTATTGTTATTGAGGAGAAAGTAATGGAAGCATCAGACAGGTAAACAAGGGTTCTTGACAAATGTCCACAATTTTCTCATTAAGTTAAAGGAATGTATATTTCAGAAAAGATTATTTTGCCCCAGTCTGTTATAAGTATGTGTTTTATTTTGTCTCCATACATTTTTTATATGTACATTTTAGCATATGTTGTTCCTGGGCACTTTAAGTTGGGATAGGTTAATTAGCTACTTGGGAACAGTACTGTATGTCTTCTGAGCTCTGTTATCCCATGCTTGCGAGCTGTTTTTTCTCTGATGTGTTTCTTGTCTCTTGTGCTGCAGAATGTGTCTGTATAAACTGTTATTGTGGTACAATATCACATATTTACAATACCTAGTTCATAAATGTTGTTTGTTTATCATTTTAGAGCATAGCCAAACCATTTTTCAAAACTTTTTTTTTCTCGTGTGGCAATACAGTTTTCTATGCGACATGTGAGTTTTGTATATTTTTTAAAAGAAAAATAAGTCGATACTGCTTTGGTAAGTTACCTCTGCATGTCTAGGTTCAGAACTTACATACTTAGCTGAACTTTGCAAAATTGACATATTTATGTTTATCACTTATTTAATTTATGTGGTGAGGTAAAATTGCAAACCTATCATTATTTGCAGTTTCTCAATTACAGTTGACTCAGTTTGTTGGACATCAGTTTTAGGTTATGACGTCTTTGTAAATATGTTTGTGTTGAAGTATGTTTCAGCTAACTTCGGACAGCAATCAAAATCTTCTGAACAAACTCTGAGATGTAAACAGTATATTTCCATAATTACCTTCTTATGCATATGACAGTACACATTTGGTGCATCATACATTCTAGTCTTCATACCCTTTTAGTTTTTAATGTTGCATCACTTTTAATGGCTTTGTGTAATGGCACTTCTGCCAGTTTACTGCGTTAGCATGTTAACACTGTACAGCTTGTACAAAAACAACCAATATAATATAACAGCTAATGAAAATTTATTGATTAGTTTTTGATCTCTAGTAATTATTGCTTGCTTGTACATTTCTGTTTCAGCAGAGTTGTGCCTTTACTATAATATTTTCATCTGAAATCATATTAGTGCTCACTCTTTCAGTTTTATTATTTTATTTTGGGAGAAATGAAGTTTGCTCACAAACTGCAAACTTGAGCTAATTGGTTTGAGTCAGATTCTGTTCAGAGTATGGCTCCATATTGTACTTAAAAATCGTTACAGGTGCGATGGTCCTGTGATCAAGAAATATCCCACATTTTCATTTCGGAGATTTCAAGGTAATCACTTGAATAATACTTGCTTAGTAGCATATTTTTCCATCCAACTGGGCAGATTAAAATACGGAGTATTCTCATAAAGTCTCTCTCTTGGAAGCCTGAAAACACTCTTGGGTATAAGTGAAACTAAGGTACTTGAATTTATTTCTTTAGAATGTTTTTTATCACTGGGTAACACTTGAAATTCACTTGATAGTTTTATTTTCTCAAGTAACTAACATTTATTACCGAAACCTAGATATTTAGGATGAGTCGTTAATAGGGGACTAGTTACCTTTAGTTGTTTTGCTATATATTTCTATTATGGTTGTGGGCCATGGTAATGTTACAAGAAGTTTAGCAGTTGGTCAGGTGTGTTTATTGTGAAGTGCTTGTGTTAAGCCGTCAGCACCTAGTTCTGTTCTCAGTAGCATGTAGTCAGTGTGGACTGTCGACCATGAAGATGCCGCCAGCCTCATGTAAGTGCAGCCTATAAGCACTGTTTCAATGACTTTATTATTTCACATGGTGGTGTCGAAACTATTGTACCATATTAGTTATTATTGAAACCTAATAACTTTAAAAATTTGGAATATTTGTTGCGAGATAGTGTTTATGTAGCAGATTTAGTAGCTACAGAATTTTTACAAGATTTTTAGTTTTTATCTCAGCACCATTAACATGACAGCAATTTAGTTCTTGCAACACGTCATGCTGTATAGTTCAGTCTCTCTTACATCAATGTTTGAAGTCAGTTTATGTTTGTCAGCAACAGTATTTGACACAAATGTTTGCATTTATTACTGCAATTTCTCTATTACTTGCAGAAATATATTTCTTATTTAAAAATAATTAACAATTTTTCTAAACAGTTTCAAAATAAATTACATAGAGCAAATAAATGTTTTTAATTTGTAATAATTTTCAGCTAATATTTGAGAATTTAGTTCATGCAGCTCAAGCTGTTTGCAGTAGTTATGAGGTTGCTTTCCAGAATGCTTTACAAATATTGCTGTCTCATTACTTAAAAAGTAGTAGTCATGGTTTTAAAAAATTTTGTTTAAATTGAAAATTCCTGTTGGGAACATCTTCAATTTAATTTAGATACAAACATTAACTAAGCAGTAAGTTGATTACTGCATACAACATTCCAGTGCTAGTAAAACATTTTTTTTTTGGTTAAAAGTAATTACTGTACCCTCTAAAAATTAGTTTTTTCCATCAAAATGTTGTATACTGGGATTACATTTAATGTCGCTAGGTTCTTAAATCATGTCATTTGTTAGCCCTCATTTCTTTGTATTGTAGAAAATGTTGCATCTCTTATATTGTGGTCATGAGTAATATTATTGACAAGAAATATGCCATGAACAAGTGTATTTGAAGCATGTTCTGGAATGCAGCCTAAGGTAGGATGTTTGCCATAATAAATGCAGATAACATTTTTTCAGGTTAAGTTTTTGGTAGCATTGTGAAAGATGTTGCAGTTGTGAAATTTTCTTGAGTTTCATATGTATAAAAATTGATATAGATTTACAGAGCATGTCAGGCGTTTATTGCTGAAACAGTGGAACATAGTTGCGACACCACCACAAAGCTTCATTGCATGCACTACAGTGGAGTACAGCCAGGTGGCTGTTTTGTTCCAGATATGATCCCAGCGCGTGTGGTGCTGTACTTCCTTTCCTTCTCTGGCTTCCTCGTCAGCTTCATGATGCGCACAGACATCAACCTGGCCATGGTGGTGATGGCAAAGCTGCCGCCCCCTGCTGCTTCCGTCAACATCTCTGCAGACTCCCCACTCTACTGTTACGATCCCATCAATGCATCTGAAGCAGGATCAGGCGACAACTCTACCATCCAGGTCTGGAACAGTTTGTATTACATTTATAGAGCTTTTCTAACTTTAAAATATATGAGAATGGGCATCCTAATTCAGTTTTACTACATGGGAATTTTGGATCAGAGCAGAGACATAAAATTTCAGAATGATTTTGTAGTTAATAAAAAATAACATTGTCGGCCCATGGCAGGATAGGATGGTTTTGGTAATGCAGGGTTGGGTGAAAAATTTATTCTGGTGCAATCACTTTGCATCTCTGGTACTTGGTTGGACATCAGCAGCATGTAGCTGGAGTTTTTTGTGTCATCTTGATTTTGTGTGATGATATACTGAAAGTCTTTCTTGTGCAGTGCAGACCATAACGTGAAACACTCATAACAGTACCAAGTCAGATTCATTATGAATATTTTTTCAGTTGAATTTGTAATGACGTGGTCTTGTGCTCATGTTTACCAGTGTGTTGTTCAGACTCGATTATCTCCATTCGCTGGTCTTTCGTTAAAGAGATAGAGAACCCGTTTACAGGATTTGGTAACTGAATGTTGATATGTTTATGTTGTGTGTTTGTAATTTTGAAAGATACTGGCTGGTTCCTTGTAAATTAATTACAGGATTTTTAATTTAATGTGATAATATTTCTGAAACAAAAATATTGAAAAGTGCTAAAAGGGGCAAAATGATGTTAAGGGTAATTGTGGATTTTATAAATTATTGAAAAGGAAGATTATCCCAAAATTATTTTTGGGTACCCAGTTCTGTCTCTATACCCCGTTTTGTATTCCACTTCCTCCTAAGTATATGTTTTGGTAGAATCCTTCGTGGGCTCACACAGAACCTTACCAACATTTTTTTCATAAAATTAAATTTTTTTTGGGTACCCTGTTCTGCCCCTATACCCCATTTCGACCTCCCACCCTCTAAAAATGAGTGTTTTTTCATCTGAAAACTTTTGCAGATGCACACACAACTCGCCAAAGTTTTTTTACCTTTTTTCCCTCTAAGTTTTTGGGTGACCCATTCTGCCCCTCTGCTTCATTTTGCGCCCCTGCTCTCCACCTTCCCAGCAAATTGGTAGAAACCTTCGCGGGTGCACGCACAATTTACAAAACTAAATTTTTTGGTAACCTTTTCTGTCTCTCTACCTCTTTTCGCCTACCCCCCTCCCCCCAAATTTTTTTTTTTTGCAGAAATTTAGTCACAATAGTAATAGAGTATATTTATTCAATTGACAGACCTCTTTGCATCCCAGATTAGTAGCTTGACCATTAATTGTTAAGATAACCAAGCTGCAGATTTAGCTCACTCTGCAGTAGGCTAAGTAGCTATGGCTAATAACTGTCCTAAGTTTATCCCTGCAACTCTTAATTACTGTCCCCGATCTTATTTATGGTCTTAAAAAAAATAGACGAATATGAGATACTATTCAGTTGGTATATACGTGGTATGATGACTAATTTATCTCTAGCACAACCATTAATTACGTATGGGTATGCAACCTCTATGTGCCCAGTGACGGAATATATTTATTTATTTTTAATCAACTTTCGAAGTTACGTATTGAATGCACAGTCATTAATGGCCGTGCTCGAGATGAATGTGTGATCATACCACATATACTACTTACACCATCTGAATACTCTGTAAAATTAGTCTATTTTTCTAAGACTTAAAATAATGACTGGGACAGTAATTAATAGTGATAGGGATGGACTTAATGACAGTTTTTAGCTATAGTTACTATGCCTACTGCAGAGCTACAGCTTGGTTATCCTAACACTTAATGGCCGAGCTACTAATCTGGGATACAAAAAGTTCCTTCAATTGAATAAATACACCCTATTACTATCATGATGAAATTTCTGTAAAAATATTGGATGGGTGGGGGGAGAAGGCAAAAAGAGGTAGAGGGACAGAAAAGGAACCAAAAATAATTTAGTTAACAAATAAACTTTTGTAAGTTGTGCATGCGCCCGCAAAGTTTCAGCTTAAAAAAAATTGGAGGTAGGGGTGTCTCTAAATAGGGTATAGAGGCAAAATGGCATATCCAAAAAAAATTAATTTTATGAAAAGAAAGTTGGTAAGTTGTATGTGCGCCCACAAAGGTTTCTACCAAAAGTAATTATACTTGGGTGAGGTGGAATGCAAAACGGCGTACAGAGGCAAAATTGGTACCCAAAAATATTTGTGGGACAATTTTCCTTTCCAAAATATTTCTAAAACCCACATCAATTACCCTTAACATAATTTTGCCCTATTTAGCACTTCTCAGTTCTTTTAGTTTCTGAAATATTGTCACATTAATTTATAAAACCCCGCAAAGAAAGTTGCAGGTACCAGCTAGTCTTAAGATATGTAGAATGATTCATTGAAAACACCCTTCATCACACTTTATAACTTTTCACCTCCTTAGGTGTCAAATTTCGAAAAATTGATAAACTGCTTTTCAAGTATTTCAGTAAGCAGTAATCATAAGCAAAAATGGCGTCAATATCTAAAAATTCAGTGAAATTTATGTATGTCGATCATGAATCAAAAATATATTTTAACTTTTTTTCTCATCTTGGAGTTTAATTAGGAAAATTTCCTGAAATGTATTTTCGGTGTTTATGTAATCATTCTTAAGCTAGCAGCACTTTGATATCTAGACAGGTTTGATAGTTACGAAAGAATAATCGAAAACACATTTAATGTTTTTTTACCCTCTTAATTTAAAGACTTTCACAACGTTTTGAAGTCCTGTGTTACGTATTTGTATACGTATCTAAATGAAGTAAAAATCATGAAGATAGCTTGTTGGGTTAGAGCTGTACAGATAATTAATAAAAAGATACATTTCCCCTCTTTTTACTCTGTGGGAGTCAAATTCCGAAAAATAGAGAAACTGCTTTTTGGGTATTCACATCAGCATTATTTTGAAGTAAAAAGCAACTCTGTGTCCCGAATGGTTCGGTAGATATAGATAGTTAATTGATAACACATTTCAGGTCTTTTCACTCCCTTAATGGTCAAATTCCGAAAAAATCTTAAATTGGCTAATATGCGTTTTATGATTCAACCGTTGAAGTAAAAGTCTCGATGATAGGCTGTCAGGTTTGAGGGACATAGAGGAATCTTATGAAACACATTTCACTCCTTTTCACCCCCTTAGAGGAGGAATTTCGAAAAATCCCTTCTTAGTGCTCACCCTACGACCTAAAGGGAACGGACACAAAATATTTCACACATCTAGGTCCAGGGGTTTGGGCTGCAGTTTGATATGTCAGTCAGTCGGCTCTCTTATACATTGAGATTAGAGCTAATGAATATTCAGTAAAGAAACGCCACTTTAAAAGCAGGGAAATTGAGTTTTTACTTATTATTGTTACTGTTATTATTTTTATTAAACATTGTCTTTGAGCCATATAGGCTCCTTACTGTTGCAGGGTTTGTAACCCTGATAGGTTGTTGTAACAGACACAAGAGATACAGAGACTGATGGGACTCGGGAAGAGTAAGGTGTTATGTCGAAAGTAGATGTTAATATTTAAGAAGACTGAAATGTAGGTATCATTGTAAAAAGATGTTAATAAATAAGATGACTAGATAATCATGAGAGTAATAAATACAACAAAATGGCGCAGTCGAGTGGAGTTGATATACAATGAACCTACTAGTTGGACTGTAGGATAATGACAGCAACAGTTAACGTTAAACTCCCGCCTGACGTCAACCTTCTAGGTCCTTCTGCATATGCAGAAAGGAAATTTTGGGAGGTTCAATTTGAGGATTACCTGATATGTATGGGGCAAGATCAATCTCACGGCAAGGTTAAAATTTCTTTACTTAATAACATGATGGGGAGTGGATCCGCTCACATATTATCATCACTTGATCTATCAGGAGACAGTGACTGCTATGCAAATGTTAAAGCTGCCATTGAAAAGTTTGTAAACCCTCGAGTGAAAGAAGTTTTTGAAGGTTATGTATTTAATCACCGCATTCAAGAAGATGATGAGACTTCTTACCACTTCCTCACTGCACTTAGACAACTCATCCTGAATTGTAACTATGGCAATGCTTCGGCTGTCTCAGCACTATCACAAAATGGTGCAAACGTAGTGGGAAGCAGTGATGTGCGGAAAGGAAGTACTGAAAATAAATTGTTATAGGATCAAATTGTCCGTGATATTCGTGACAAGGCAGTACAAGAAGCATTGCTTAGGATGGACAACCTCACCCTGGATGAGGCATCTTCTCACTGCTGAACGTGCAACAAATCAACAATAAAAGTGAACATACCTTATGTGACTGGGCATATGTGGATGTGGTAAGTAATGTGAAGAAGAGTGTTAGGCCTACAAGTCCTGTGAAAGGAAGGTTAGGATCACGAGATTTTAACAAGAGGGGTGAACACAAAGAATTTTAAGTGTGGTAGGTGTCAGTCCACACATGGTCCTAGATCATACCGCGTTTATGATAAGGAATGTGCTAAGTGCAGTTTACTTAATCACTTCGCAAAAGCTTGCAGGGTAAGAAATGTAAAAGTGGTACACCAATACGAGGATTCCAGCTCAGAGGGTTCCTTGTATTGTGACAGTGTTCAGGTGTGTCTTGTTGAACGGTTGATAAAATAATACAAACAGTCCTTCTTATCCTTTCTTTATACTCACAAGCATTTCTTACACGAAATGATCCAACATGGCTGAGAACAACACTACTTTGTAAACAAACACAAGGTGGCGCTAAAACCCTGAGGTAATCAAATGAATATCTGTGAGACAGTTAAAAAACAAAAAGGAACATAATTTTCACTCTTGTATCTGTTATGTATAGAGTTGGCAACGTGGCAGGGCAGTGTGTGAGGGGAGAGGGTAAGACGGCAGAAGGTGCAGTGTATGAGAGTGGATAAATAAAGAGAGTAGTTTAAACATAACAACTGGCGAAGAGTACGGGATGTGGTTTATTTCGTGGCAGTAAATAAATATAACCGTAGTTATGGGTTTAATTGGCCATATTGGCGAGTATGATGAAGACAAGGAAGATTTTAGTTCATACCAGGAACGTCTGTCACAGTTCTTTGTGGTCAACAACATTAAGGATAACGAGCAACAAGTGGCATTGTTTATTACGGTTATGGGACCTAAAACTTAAGGTATTTTGAAGAGTTTATTGGACCCAGATGTTCCAACCACAAAATCATTCGAAGCTTTGGTGCAAATATTAACCAAACATGTTTCGCCTACCAAACTAGTGATTGCGGAACGTTTCACATTCAACAAACGGGGCCAAGAACCAGGAGAATCAGTGTCGCAGTATGTGATCCAGCTGAAGAACTTGGCCAAATCCTGTAAATTTGGAGATTTCCATGATGATGCGCTACGAGACCGCCTTGTTTGTGGGTTACAGTCTGATATCATACAACGCAAGCTGCTGATAGAAACGGACCTAACCTTCAATAAAGCGTGTGCTATCGCCACAAGCATGGAACTCGCAGCCAGTCAGACTAGGATGATTCAACCTGCAAATTCAGAAGTAGTACACAGAGTAGCCACGAATGTGTCTGGTAGACAAAATGCACCAGGAAGAAGTAGCAGACGATATCAAGGAACTTTTGACGAGGGAAGTCATGACAGGAAGAAAGAACAACCTAATGTACTCAGGCAGTCAGCAGGAGGGCAAAAATGTACACGCTGCGGGCGAATAGGTGCGCATCCAAGTGGCAAATGCCCGGCTTATCAATGGACATGTTATTCGTGTGGGAAAATAGTACATGAGGCACGTACGTGTTTTAGTAAAAATGTTAAAAACATCGCAGCCGAGTCAGTTGAAGACGTGTATACGCACAGTTCGGTAGAACTCAAAACTATTGTAGCGATGCCACACAATAGACGTGTAAAGGAGACAGGAGCTGTATACATCTGCAGGGTAAATAATCCTCTTACAGTTATAGTTTCAGTGGAGGGTAGTCGCCTCAGAATGGAAGTGGACAGTGGTGCTAGTGTGTCAGTGATGTCGGTCGCCACGTATAAAGATGTTTTCCATCATATTCTCATGGAGAGATGTCAGCTCACACTAAAGGTGGTTACGGGAAATAACTTAAAAGTATTTGGACAAATTGTGGTCACAGTGGCAGGGTCACAGGGAAGTGTGCATAAACTACCCATAGTGATTGTGGCTGGCAGACCTGCAATGCTACCATTGTTGGGTCGTGACTGGTTGGATGTGATGTAATGGAATCACAGATATTTATTTATTTATTTATTTCTATTGTTTATTTAATTATGATTATTTCTTGTATTTTAATTTAATTATTTTAGTTGATGAACATTTCTAATTTGATGACAGTTGATGTTAAAATTTAGTTTAAAGTAATATTTAAGTGTCATAATTTTTATGTTTTGATTCAATTCTCTATGTAATTGTGTACTCAGGAGGTTTTTATGACTTAGATCTAGAGATCAGATCCTGTACTACTTAAGTACTTTCTCCAAGTTGGAAAGAATGTTAGGTATTTTCTATGAGACTAGGGCTAGAACTGACGCTATTAGCGAAGGTTCGTTCTTCTATTTTTGACTCCCGAAGCAGATAGACGTAGCGGTAGGCTTTTTCCCGTGTGGGAAAGT
>PNEQ01108147.1:0-12980 GCA_003012365.1 Medauroidea extradentata
TTCAGGGCGTGGTTTGTTCGGCTGGCGGTCCTCTCCTTCCTGCAGTGGTGGATGATGCTGTGGTTGATGGCTACAACGTGGAAGCACTCAGAGAAAACTAGCTAACTCACCACGTGGGTTCTTCGGGTCACCCACACAACCCCTTGCCCTAGGACTAGAATGATAGTCAGCTCTGACACGTTACTAAATAATTAACAACGAACTTACTTGGTTAGCTGTGTTTTATTAGCAAACACACAGGTAGCACGTTACAGTGGTCGCCACGTGCTCACACACACAATGAAAACTACACATGCTCTCTCTCTCGGTTAAACGGCTTTTAAGTCGGCACGCAGGCCGGTTCAATTTAAATTAGCACACACTAAAGTTGAGTCTCTGCAGTAGAGTCCTGTTACACTATGTCGGAGGCGGCCGACTGCCGTGAATGTATATTCCTCGGCCCGGACGCGCAGGCGGAGAAATTAAGTTGAAGAGCATAGGTGTTAAGCGCACGAGCTAAAACACGAGGTAAACGAAGAGGACGAAAAAAGATGATTAGAAATATAAATTACTATTGCAGCTACTATCAGTGAAAACAAAGTTAACAGCCCTCTCCGGGACACACGTCCTACCTCGTGGCCGACTTACGATGAACTGGGCTGCCAAGATGGCGTCGAGCGTGCTCCTAGCCGGCAAGTACGTTAAAGTACCGTTACAATAGTGATAATGAAATTTAGGTGAATACCAGTACAAGTTAAGTGGCGGTGAGACATATAAAAAATAATAAGAATTACTGGTGATGACAAATTACTTAATTAACATTCCTTTAAAATAAACATACACAAAACACTGACCCTGAATTGTGTGACCACGTGGCTGAATAAACTAAACAAGACTTAATATTACAATGGCTCGTGCTGAAGGCAGGTTGAATTGCTGGCCGTAGCTCAGTCCTCAGTTTGTTTATTTTAGTTTCTGATTACGTGAAGTACTTTGCGGTGGGCGGTGAGGTTGGTGGTGGTGGGGTGTTGTGACGTCACGTGGAGGCGGCAATTCAAACACACACGTGTCGCTGGCACACGACACCGCACCAACCGGCACTGTTGGAGTTGAGGTAAGGGGGGGGGGTCCGGAGCACACCGAGGAAACCCTGTCACATGGTCAGGACGGGCTTAACTTCCCAGGCCTAGGGCTTGGGACGACGTCACAATCATGTTTATTTTGTTCGTTGTGTAAATTGTATTTACTTTAAAAATAAAATTGGTATATTTTTAGCATATTGATACATCTAGCACGACTTACGACTGGTGTTGTTTCCTTCGGTTTTTCATGACACAGCTTATACATTGTGCGTATTTAAGGTTTGGGAAGCTATATCCATTATTTTTTAATGCATAAGCAAGGTACGATTCAACCTCTAAACATTATTTAGTCTTTACAAACTGCACGACGAATGCTTCTGTAACTATAAACAGACATTAAATAAACATATTTAAATTAATAGATACCCACTTTGGTCCTCATATCTTAAAAAAGACTCCTGTCCTACCATTAGATAACTTCAACTTTTGAATTTCCGCCAAAAATATTGGTTTACTGACAACACTGATGCTCTGAAGCGCCAGTAAAATCGGTAATCTCAGTAAACGGATGTAGCCTCGCACAGGGTATCGTCATCAACCGACCATCAGTGACTATCAGTGCCGTCAGCAATATCGGAACTATAGCCGACATTACTGAAAACACTGGCCAGTGAAATCAGTGAATAACGGAAGGCGGCCTTAGCCAAGAGATTGCGGCTGCTAGAGCTGTAAGCTCCATGTTGCCATGCAGACTGGCAAACAGGCCTCTGCACTCTGATGTGGTTTTACTAATTCACGAGGTTAGCCTGGGCAGGCCAAAATTTCAACTTCAGTCATTCAAAAATAACGTGAGTAAAGTTTTCAAGTGTAACACATCATGAAACTCTGAATTGCTTGCAAACTTCTAGACATACCTTGGTGATCGAGCAGTCCGTATCACATTTTGGAGCAAACCTAACACCAGCAGGTTACTTAATATAGCCACCTGTATGGAAGGCAGTACAGTATACCGTTCCTTATTGTTTACCATGGTGTTGTATGGTTATATATGCTTATATTTCAATAATACATTTGATTTGGTGTCACACAAGTAAAAAACACCTGCATATGTACATAAATGTTTCCTCAAAAATTTAAGCAATAAAGATGTAGGAAAAAAAAATAGTATGGGCAGTTTGCCTGTCATTATAGTTAGTGAAAAATCGTAAGAATAACACCACTTGCTGCATAGATATTTGCATTTCCTTCATTGCTTGAATAAGTTTGTAGGAATATTTAAACAAGCAATGAAACCATTGAAAAATTAACTATTGTTGTGTTCTATAAGCTGAGCTGGCAGATAGTAAACTCTAGTTCCAGAAGGCATGCTACGTAGTGTTGAGTTGCTGATGTGTGTTATATGCTTTGGTCCTGTCGGAGCACCGGGGCCAGTTGAGAATATTGCTCAGCATGAAGGACTCTTCTCGCCATGTTTCTCCAAGTGCCTGTGTCTGCAGCAGAACAGCTGCAGTGACTCTTGTTGTCGCTTCTCGATAACTCATCAATAGTCAATAAAGTGCTACTTCGTCGTGCAGTGTTGTTATTTCATGTTGGGAGGATAAAACAGATTGCTGTTGCTTTTTTTTAGTTATTTCACCAGTGACTTTTGTTGTTGTAATATAATATTAAGATTGTTTATATTTGGAGTGTATGAAACTCTAAAGATCCTGCACAAGTAAAAAAATAACAGTTATCATTGTTTTGATTGAGGATTGGATGTGTTACAATTATGGGGTGGTTTAAAATTTCAAAATGTTCAAAACTTTTTAAAACTAGACCAGAAAGTACCTGTTGTCCTCATATTTATGATATACTACTTGCATAAATTAGGCACATATATGATAGTGAAATACCAAGAATGTGAAGCGTGTTAACTAAAATCTCAGCTTTAAGCTCTATAAAATTGTTTACATGTGCAAAGTTACTTTACATACCAATTTTTAAAATTAATTTAGAGTTTTTGCAGTTAGTTTGTCAATCGTTTTGAAACTAAGTAGTGCAGAGACTGCTGAGCTAGGCTTAGTGCATCATTTGGCATATCAAATCAGTTGCTGTATAGTGTCGCAAACCTACTTACTTCACTTCATCTGCATAGGTAGAGTTATTAGTTTGGCAATATTACGTATAGTCTGACGTAATTAATGTCTCTGTTCCATGACTGAATTGTTGCATTTATGTCTGATTAATGGTGGAGTAAAATTAATTTTACTTGTTTTTTTTGGTCTGTTGTTTTTGCACAAATTAAAATATATATTTTTGTTGTGTGTTCTTATTCTTATTATGTATTATTGTATGTTTTTATACTAAATTTCGCATGGCAGTTCCATTAATTAGGTTTACTATGAATTTTTGGAGATATGTACATGAAGAAAACTGGATTGTTATCAAGTTTCATAAATTTGTTTTTGTTTTATGTAATTTGTATAATTTTTTTAAACTGACAGATTTGAAGTGAAGATGTCATTTTAGGAGTATATGTAAACAACATTGTATAGTACTTTGATGAACAGTTCCTTTGTGATACAGGAGAGAAATATTGCCACACATACGTCAATTCCAGAGCTTTTTGCTGTAGTCAAAAGTAAACTTAACATTCCATTGTAAATATTTCATCATGTAACATGATGGTGAGAGATTTTATGTTTGTAGATTACTATTAAAGACTACTAGACTAATCACTTGAGAAATATATTGTGATTCTCCAACAGATTATTGTGGTTAGAATATGAATGGTTTCATTTAAATTTCATAATGATTTATTTGCATTTGTAATGTGTTCTCTTCATATTACTTTACATTTGTGCCATTATCTTAGTTTTGTATTAATCAGTTTGTATGTACTCTTGTCTCAATGCTGTGTTATGTAATGATTTTGTGATGGATGTGCATTTCAAAGACTTATGATCATAATTTCCAACAACAGATTGTTTTAAAAATGTTTTATGATGTACTTTAATCCATATGTTTTTATGAAGGTGTTAAGTTTTTGCTAAGAAAATGCCAGGGTACAATAATTTCAAAATAGAAAGTTTGTTTTTCAGATTCTATGATACTGTATGTTATCATTTTTTCCAATTTCCTAAACAAGAATTTCCAGTCTACTAACTACCATTGATAGTGGTTTTATGGTAGAAATCATAATGTAAATGAATTTTTAGGCAACTAGCAGTACAGTAGAAGTCTGATTTTGAGACTACTGGAATTTATGTGACATAAATTTTGAGAAGTCTTTTCAAGGCACCATGAAGCCATTCTGAATTGGAGTTCTACTGCACTTCAACGTACATACGACAACATTTCCCATATTTAACTTTCTTTTCAGGCTGGTAAATTTTTTGGAACTCTGCTCATGTTCTTTTGGACTGTTGGACACTGTGGATCACGAAAGTGGTTAAAGATCTTCAACACAGTTTGTTTATATCATTAGATTGTGGATGCTACTTGTGAAACACAGATTGTTTTTATATAACCTTCAATCAACAGTTGCTGTTTTTACAAATATGCCTTTAAAATTACATTTATTCTGCAATTGATGTTTCAATTTATTTTGTACTCCAGGATCATAGCTGACATTTTGAAACATTAATTATTTATTAATAAAGATATTAATATGAAAGTATGTGCATTGAGGGTGCCGCCTACCTGCGCGTCAGTGGCTCAAAAATGATGGAGAAGTAAGGGCGACCTTGGAACTTGCATCAAATGCTGCGTTGCCTCAACGAACCAAGCTCTGAAATAGCATGTAAGGTTTCCGCCGAACGATTTTTACTGTGGGACACTAAGCAGTGACCATATAATTTTATTGGTGGAAAGTCTGTAACAAAGTTTAGTGCACATTGCAATCTGCATTTCAAATACATCTGGTTAGTGCATTTTTAAAGTACGGCTGTCTGAAAAGGCAGTTTTTAGCCATATTGGAGGGCTTGGAAACATTGTTTTTAATGAGGTTCCGACCTTGTCTGAAGTGTTTTTTATTTTCATATGTTGGCTTAATGGGCATACTACATACATTGTTTCATAGTAATAATCTGTTTACAGACACACTGCAACACATTTAAAGCGTGTGGTAGGCGGCCGTCTTAAGTAAAATTTATCTACAGTATCAACAATATAAACTCGTAAATTTACCCCATAGTGTTCGTTGACTTGTTTTGGTTCTTCAGTAAGATGTAAATACTGTAGTGAAGAGTTCTGTTTTGGTGTTAAAATTGATATTTATAAAATGAGTGTCTTAAATTTCTTGTAATTGAAAGAGTACTATTACTTGAAAATTGCTGTACACCTGAAAAGGTAAAACTTCTAAGTACCTGACACTTCTATTTTTATTATGCAAATTATTTATAGTGCTGTGTTACGAAATCCTCAGTTTAATTTTATTTGTTAATGAGGTGAACTTTTCACCACTTGCTAGTACTTCTGAAAATATTTTTTGCATAAATTTGAATTATGCTTTATTTTATTTTAATAGCAGTAACACGAGATAATCAGTTTTTTGTGGCAAAATACTCCGTGTATTAACATTAGTTGTAAGTCATACAGTTTCTGTTGAATATTAAGAGGTGGTAAAATTTTCGGGCGAGCTCGGTAGCAGCTTGTGAAGTCTGAAACTGCCTCATGAAATTATGTAAAAAAGGAAGTTTTGTAACGCAAGATAGTCGCAAAGAAATAGTTATTGGGCAGTAAACTTTGTTTATTTTTCACAGAGATTTTTTCTAAAAATTTTCAATCCCAATTCTTAGCAAATACTATTGTGGTTCTTAAATAAGCATGCTGGATTACCTCTCATTAAAATAAATAATATATTTATTATTTCTAGCAGTTAAATACCACTAGTATTTAAATTTTTCTTCATTCAGAATTCTTTTTGAATACAAGCCCAGTTACTACAGTGCAATTTAATATAGGTACTACCGTAATTTACATTTCATATTACTGAAAGTTGCTTCACATTTGAAACCATAAAAAGTCTCCTCACACTCGTTTTCAGTAAACATGACTTGTGTTTTTCGACAGAATGTTTTTCTGGCCTGGTATTAGCTAAAGAGCCACTGCTGGTATCTAGTGAGAATTTGTTTTTGTAGTTGCAGGAATGTAAGACTAGCAGTGTCAGCAGGTGCTGCCGCCAAGCGAGGAATGGAGGATACATGTCTGAAATAAACAGATAAAAGGCACGCAAACAATCTGATGTGTGCACGTTTCCAATGTTAAGCCTTCCATAAGACGTGAAATCATTTTGTCATGTTCATGCACAACTAGACGAGAACACAGATTTGCTGTGCATGTGGCACTATAAAATTCTGAGAAATGTTAAAAATATATTGTGAAAATGCTTTGCTTAAAACTGGACATTCGCATGCACATGTGCAGTTACCGGTACACACTAAATGCTCCTGGATGAGCTCTCCTCCCAAAAAGTACCCATGATGTTGTAAATATTTTAATCAACACTTTCTCAGTTTATCATGATTAGGAGTGGGAAAGGAGGCTGATGATAGAAAGAAAGAGCTGCGGTACATCCTGGAAATAAGATACATTCTACTGGATTGTTTTGGTAAGTTCAGTTTCCTCTAGACCATGCTGTTCAATGTTTCAGCATAAGAATACTGAGTTAGCATGGATCATCCGAGGCACATTAATTAAATGTACAGTTTTTCAGTTGAGATGCTATCTGGGGCAGGTGGTTGGAGGCGAGTTTTTGTACTAAAAAAAAAGAAGCTGAAGTCTTTAGTGCATTTATTTTTATGCATCTATTTAATATCGGCGGCATTTAAATGTTCTGTGTTTGAGAAGTTTGTTACAGGCTCTTGCAAGTACTGTAAGTTAAAGACAACTTTCTCCTAAGGTTAAAGCTAGTCTTGATTTGGTAAGCAGAGTTGCAGCAGCTATAGAGATGCTTTTAAGTTTGTTTTCTTGTTATCAGGGAGAAAGAAAAATGAAATAATTTTACAATCTGTAATACAATTGCAATACCAATGTGTTTAGGTAAATAAATAAGTAAGTACAATATTACTAAGAAAATACTCTAGTGATGTAAATTTGCGAATTTAAATGTAAAATCTTTCAGTCTCAGTTGAAATAAAAACGAAAAAGGAATACAGCATATACACCTGGAAAGATTTAATTTTAAAATCATCCTGTGCATTTGCATCAGTTGTGTTATCAATAATAGCTATTTATTAAAAGTAACTTGCTAGAGTTATTAAGGCTTTCCTGATCACTTGACCAGAATACTCCATCACTGGCTATAACATTAGTGAGATAGTGATTCTAATGTATGTTTGGTTCCAATCTTTCAAATTATACATATTTTATTGGGGTTGCTTTTTAGACGACTCATATAGAAATTTAAATTTCAGCCTTAGTTAACCTTGTAACTTTTTGTTAACCACTATACTGTAGTTTTCCATTGCAGACTTGAGCACGGTTGCTCTTAAATTAGTACCCTTTAATTTCTGAATATATACATATGCTTATGAAGTAGTCATAATATTTTTAACTATTTTTGCAATGTAATTAAGTAACAATAAATATAAAAAGATTTTTATTATAGAATTTGCCTTCTCATCTGTTGTATGCACAGTTAATATATTATTTTAGTTCATGTAAACTGACTTACATTTCCTGCTCAATTAATTAATACACAACGAAAATTGAAACACAAGGAGTGTTTGGTCAAATACAGTTTCTGTCGAGCAAACTTTTATGTACATTCTCAAAAGACTTCTACAAGTTTGGGTGCAGTAAATAAAAATATGACACATCACTCTTGCCTAAATTACTAAACCTTGAAAGTAGTTACCTGATGCATGCATGTGATGCTAGTGACTCCTAGCTCCCAATGGCGGAAACAAAGATGTAGCTGTCGTAAGCAGTATGACCGTGCATGAAAAAATAAAACTTTGATATTAGTAGGTTGACATACTTGAAGACTGCAAGATAAATAGTGTAAAATGGGTTGAATAGGATTAAATTTGAAACTAATTTCTCTCTTACAACTTTTCTGTTTAAAAGTTAATGTCCAGTAAGACTACTAGTAAACAATATTAATTTTCCTATCAAGAAAAATGTTTCTAAAGCCGGGTTTCCTCTGATAATTTTGTTTCAAAGCTGTTTATCTTATTTACCGCGTTTTACTGTACGTATTCAAAAATTAACATTGCATGAATTGTCTTTAGTACAATTACTCACTATATGATACATACTTGCAGTAGGTGATGACTATTGTAGTGTGCAACTTGTGTCATGTGCGAGCCTGTTGGAGAGGGGGTGGACACATCCTCTCCCCCACCTCCCTAAAAATTTAGTGGGAGATTGTCCCCCAAAAGAAAATCATAAAGACATTATCTAATAAAATTATTGATATCCCTACAAGCCATAAATTCATGGTTTGTGTATGAAAACTGCACATAGAAATCAAAATTTTCTCGGGAAAGACCTTCAGACCCACATATCCCCCCCTTCCCAAAGATTAACTTTCTGCATGCCATCTTGTGTTACATAGTAGCCTACCTCCTTCATTATTTATTTCATGGGATGGATGTATGAGTTCTAGGCTGCTCAGTGGTTAGTTAACTAGTACATAGTTTTATGAACAAAGATGGTGTAGATGTGTTTTTTTTTATGCTGAAATAATTTTCAAAATAATGTATTTGGTATCTGTTTTGGAAAAGTAACAGCATATGAAAATTTGTCAGGTTTTTATTACATAAGGAATTTGGATGTTTTAAGAATTTCTTACTTTATTAAAAGTAATAATTTTACAAACAATTTATAAAAAAAAGTACTGTATTTAAAACATGGTTACTGAAAGAGAAAGAAAGGAAGCTGTGTACAGCAGTGGTGCATTAAAATAATATGCTATAAATGATTTTTCCAAGCATCTACATTTTTTTTTATTAACTACTAAACCAGTACTAGCAAGTGTTTATTGAAAACAAATTAAACTATGCAGCATTCTATTACTGTAAATACTAAACAAAAATATGGTATCCACCCAAGAACCATTTGTAGTGGGAACAAAAATGCACATTTTTAAGTCAAAAAATTTTATACTACAGGTATTATTACTGTATATGTAGAATTCTTGAGCACTTGTAGTGTGAGATAGATGGTAATATGTAGAGGAATGTAGAAAACCTTCTACCATGCTTCTCTTGGTGCAGTACAGAAAGATAACTAACCATGCCTCTCAGTTTTTTTTCCCATATCATCTTTCTACCCTCAGTAGTAATCTCCAATTATGCTATACCACGGAATACCTGACATCAAAATGTCTGCATCTCGTTAGAGGCTAACTAATCACTTGAACCCAACTGTAACTGCACCTTGAAAATTTTTTGCAGTGGTAGTCAGTGCCATTTAAAATGTTCTGATCTACAGATTTTTTTTTAATAACTGATACCCAATAAGGCACAAATTTTGACTTACGTGCTTAAAAATGAAATGTTACATGAATGTTATTAAACATGTAGAAGTTCTAAGAATGAAATTATGCCTCAGAAATATAAATAACTAATTTTGCACAGCGTTATTCGCTGCGAAACTCGATTGTGGTAAATGTCAAATAAGTGAAGCATGTGCCTGATCTAGCACTAGATACTTTTTATTTCATTCTTTCAATACTTGGAAGCTGAACGAAATAACAAGTACCAATTCTGCACAGTGCTGCGATTGACAGTACGGTAAGAGGTAACCAAGATGGCAGGTTAAATTTTTCATCCGAATGTATTATTGTGCAACGCACTGTACCAACTAATTTCATTACTGACAGAGTATAGTGACTTACGTTGTGTTTACAGAGACAGAATGCTGCGTTAATTTTCTGCTAGTATGAAAAAAACCTGAACGTTGTTAGAAAAAGCATGATAATTTTATACATGTACAGTTGTTTTAAAATTAAATTATTGCAACAGTACGTATATGTCTCTCCGTGGTACAAAGCTCAAGTGCCACATATGTAATTGTAACGTGCAGTATTCAGTTTTAACATGGTGTACATATCGCTGTGTACTCATGATTTGCAAACAAAATCAAATTTTATTATGATTGTCTTTGCAATATTTTATCTCTGTGGTCTTGCAAATATATTTTTAATCACTTTTTGTCACAATTTATTTGCATGATTTTATCATGATTTTCATAACATTATGTAATCACTGTGGATTCGTGAATGTATCTTAATCAATTTTGTTCGCTACATATTTGCTTTCGATTTTTTCATGGGTTTTTGCTGCGGAGCGGAAATGAGAAGGAAAGAGAGAAGGCAGCAGTAGTCACCGCTTCTTACATACTATGTCATTGGCCAGACGCATGCTTTAAGTGTTTTTCAGCCAAAGTTGTAGTTTTTCGCCAATTTTTCTTTATTTCACAGCTGGTCTTACAAGTTTATGTTAACTGCAGTACATATATTGTTACAAGCTAACAAACACTTTAATATAATCATTAATTTCTTGCATTTTCC
Source organism: Medauroidea extradentata (assembly GCA_003012365.1). Taxonomy (NCBI): domain Eukaryota; kingdom Metazoa; phylum Arthropoda; class Insecta; order Phasmatodea; family Phasmatidae; genus Medauroidea; species Medauroidea extradentata. Next base: position 10,561 of record PNEQ01108147.1, read on the forward strand.
TTAATATTTTATCTTTTTGATGTCCTGAGAATTATGTCAATAGATTGCTGGTGTCATTAGATTGGGGGTATGTCATAATTAAAGTGTTTTTTGTATGGCTCTATTTTCTACCTCTTTCTGTTTTGCTGGGAAAATGTAGGAATTTCACATTCTGTAAATGTTTGGCTTTGATTTTTCACAGTGAATCACTTTCAATCGTGTTACACATTTTTTTGTTAACTTTACTTAACCAAACAGCTGAAATTATTGCTGATAGTATGTACACTTTAACCAGGTGTACCACCTGTACAGTGTAACTATTACTCCAAAAGTTAGAAACATTTCTGAAATTTAAATTCTATGAATGTGGTAGTTACAGAAGCTAACATTGTTTCAATTTTGTTTTGCATTCTGGTGTTCGAACAGACCCCGAGTTGTAAGTGCTCAATAAGAGAGGGTTTAGCCCTGGTTAAGAAGTTACCTCTATAAAACCAAATGGAAATTGGGTGGATATTGTATATAGGTACTGTATTATGTGGTTGTAACATATCATTGTTTGTTACTTGTTATTTCAGAAAATAAAATAAAAATTCCTAAGCCATTAAATGATTATTTTTCCAAAAAAAAAGTTGCTGTTGCTTATGTACCAAAGCATGTATAATTATAAAATGTTTACGTATGTTTCCCCATTTATTCCTAACTTTGCAGTGCAAACACAAATGTGTTACGTTTAAGTTAAAAAGATTATGTATGTATTTATATTATGTACCTATATATTTCTGTATTTACACATTAGTTCTTTTTTTAGTTGAATGTTTCCTTGTAATATTGTATTAGTTAACATTTTTTTTATGTATTTATTTGAAAATTTATTTCAATAAATTTGTATTTTACAGTTTTATATATTGTAAGTATTATTGTTGACATTTATTAATGGATAACTGAATTTCAAAGTGGACATTCCATGAAAAAAGCAAATAAATACTATGAAGCTTTTAAGATGCAGGTTTCTGTATTTCTTTACAGTCTCTACTCCCTTTACAATTTGTGTGTGTGTGTGTGTGCATGCGTGCGTGCAGACATGCATGTGGCTTACAAAGCTTGGAGCATAAGGCAATACGTACTGCGTACATGTATGTTTTGTTCTCAGCGCACAGGTGACGGATGGGTCATTTGGAGTAATTATAGGAACCATGTTGCCATAATTCTAGCGATTTGCAATGCTTATATTTACCACTAACATGAGAAGTTTGTGTATATTTTGTTGCCATCAAAGAGACATTTATGAAACAGCTTAGTAAATTTTGTAATACTAATCAGCTACGTAAATATTGAAAGCCAGTGAATTTTGTTAATGTAATAATGTATTTCAGTATCTTTGTATTTATTTTTGGCAACACCGATATTTGTCACCTTGCAGCATTTTTGTACAGTAGGAGAGTACTTTGGAGAGTGCCAGAGAAATGTATGTGTGTGCTGGGGTAACAGCAGAAGCCTCCTCCTCGGCGTGGCTATTCCACCAGGACTTCTAGCACTCCTCCAGGATATATAAGGCAGGTACTCTTCACCTAGCTCATCAGCAATCTATGGCTCAGACTCCTACCAAGTGATCCGAGGCACTTCCACGAAAGGGTTGCTTCCTGACCCAGGGGGCTGAAGCCCAATCCTGCCCCTACCCAGCACCTAGTTCACTCCAGGACCACTTAGATGCTCCCTAGCTACGCTGGTAAATAAGGGAACGCACCCTATTGCACTTGTTTACCCTGGAGGGGTACTAAAAGTCCTGTTAGTGGGTGGTGGAATAGCCATGGCAAGGAGGCTGTCAACTGGTAGCAGGTAGTGATGGGCAAAATCGAATGTTTCTCGAAGTCGGTTTCAGTTTGAATGTTCTTTTTCAAAATTGATGATTCATTCGTTTGTTATGTTCGAACTTTCATTCATTTCAACATTCGGATTTTCATTCGTTTCGATGTTCAAATATTCAATCAATTCAATGTTCGAATGTTCATTCATTTCACAGTTCGGATTTTCATTTATTATGCATTTCGGTTTACTTTTACGATCGTTTCATTGATTCGGTTTGTGAAAAATCCGTTATTTTGTATAGTTCACTGCGCAGCTTTTTCCGCACAATCACGAAAAAGGGCAAACTTTTGTGCGCACCTGCGTTTATATTACCTATTGTGTTTTCTGCAGGTAGCCAAAACAGTTAGAACAACTTACGTAATTTATCAAGTTTTATACTATGGCGAACAGAAAACAATGCAAAGGAAACCAATTTAATTTGGAGCTGCCTTGATAGCAAAGTTGCTGGATTTAATTATTTTACCACTACAGCCAGCAACTGAACACAAATAATGCAACGATACTGGGGTGCCCACAAGGGGGGGACCATTGCGCAAGTTGCACACTTAGAATTTATTGGGGGGATTATTTATTTT
>PNEQ01108147.1:13080-30289 GCA_003012365.1 Medauroidea extradentata
TTGGGTCTTGGGGGTGATGGGCACCCCTGCAACGATACCTGAAAATGCCGAACCTTGACTGGAAGAGTAATTGTATTAGTTTTTATTTTGCACATAAAAACTCATTTTCTGAACATCATAATTTAGCATCAATATATCTGTATATAATTACTACCTGCAATGTCTGTTCCATCTGAAAGAGTGTTACCGAAAGCAGGGCAGATACCCAAAGCTATAAGAAACAGATTAAAACTAAATGTGTGGACAAATTGATTTTTTGAAATACCAATTCATAAGCTGAGTTTTTATAACTGGTTTCATTGACCCAGTATTTAGGACCTGCTAATATAGTAAAACAAATATTTTTTTGTTCTTGTAAATCAGTGATTTGTAAACATTTATGCAAATTCATGAAACCAAAACAATACTGTTTTTGCTTAGCCTTTTAAAATTGAAACATAGTTTCCCATGTCTGTAACCTTGACTGTGGTGAGCGTGAACATAAATTAACTATAGTATGAACAATACACTTTTCTGCAGTTAAGTAGCCTCCCTACCTGCACTTCAAATGCCTTGCAGCGAGTTATGACTGTTCTTTTTATGACGAAACTATTTAACGCGCATTATATTTGTATATCTACGAAAAGAACACACACTTTAAACTATAATAGCTATAGTTTCAAAAATTCTGCACGTTTACTGAAAACATCGTTTTCGGGCCCCTCAAAATGGTCTAGAAATGGCGTTTACAGACTGTAGTATCTGTAAAAATAAGAACCGGATTTTAAAAATGCAACTATAGAGGATAATAGTGAAGAACTGCATGCCAGCTGAGTGGCTTGCACAGAGAGTCGATAATGCATTACAGCGGCAACCTTACCGCTCCTGCTTCTCACACATTTGACTTTGTGAAGTTGTAGTTTTTTTTGTTTAGCATATTTTACGAAGAATGAGAAAACAGTTTATCAGGTAGGTAATATTTATTATGTTCTCTACTTGCTATCTCATTACGGTTATCTGCATGCTCGTATCTAGTTACCTACACTCGTTTTCTCCCTTGCGTTCCTCAGATAAAAAGTATAAAGTTACACTACGTTTGCATGTGAGTAGCTTATCGTACTTATTCCCACGCCATAACTGAATGGAACATTCACTTCTAAGTGAACGTTCTTTATACTTCTCGAATTGCTATAAAATTAACATTAGTTTAAAAACTGAATTAAGGCACAACAATTTGAATATACGAATACTTAAAAAAATCAATTTTGCCCGTCACTAGTAGCAAGTGGGTCACTCCCCCGCACATGCGTGCGTGTGCGCACGCACACACACACAGACAACAACACACACACACACACTTTTTCTCTTTTTTTTTTTTTTCTACAACAATTAGGATGTAAGCTTTTGGCTAGCTAAAGGACTGCAGTCACCCGTTATTTTTGCAATGGTTATCTAAGTACCTACTTACACAAAGAAAAGTTGTGGGTAAAAAAAGATGTTAGAAAATTCGTGAAACTTTCCCCATTATGTTGATTGATGCTCAGTGTAACAGCATGCACACATCCATGCCCCTCTGTAGTTTCATTACCTTACACAAGCAAATACTTCATTAACGTTTCTGTTAGCTGTTAACGTGCATGTTTAGGAAAGTTATTTAGGTTAATTAGTTTCTTTCCCTTATTTCGACTTTTAAACACAATGAAACATATTAGACCTAACAATAAATGTCTACACATCACACACACAAAACCAGTAAGTAAATAAAAGGGAAAGTTAAAAAGGCTGTTTCAAAACAATAGGACAGTATTTGAACCAGTTAGCGGGCCTAACTAAATTGCAGTTTATCGAAAATGTAGAACTGTAGCCTATATTTTAAATATGTATAACAAGTTACATTGATACATTTGAAGATTCAGACTTATTGCGTTTTATTTAATTTTTGCTGGTGTTGTCATTTTTAACACTGTTTAGATTTTTCAAAATTTTAGCATCAGTTTTAAAAAACCGTAATTGTAATTTCAATTAGAATTTTTGCTTTTAATCTAGTTCTTTCTGTTTTGTTTTGCGTTACTGATGTAACATTGTTTTCGTAATTTATTGCTGTGGGGAAAAGGAAGTCATTGGAAAAAATAGGCGGGGCCTATATCATATTGATGGGCTCGGCTAAATATGTTTTGCTGCTGAACTGAAGTGTTAATGCGGTTGGCAAACAATAACTGATTTGGTTTTATTAGTTAGTAGACAAAAGATTAGAAGAAGACAGAAGGTTATTATTTCCTGGTCAAATAAAACATAAACAAAAAAGTAACGTACAGCCAAAGACATAGTGAAATGACATACTAAAATATCTATAGACGTAGACCATAACAAAACTCTAAAGAGAACCCACAATCAAAATTTATCAAACAATTTTCTTAACATGTTCTGTTTTCTGTAGCAAAATAGTATGAATTAAAACTACAATATATAATCAAAAAATTAACATAACATTTTCAAGAACAGTGAGTATTATTTAAAATTTTCAAATGGTTAAGGCCACACCTGGTAGTTTTAAAATGATTTTGAAAATAGTTTCTTTTAGAACAACATAATTTTAATATCTAAGAATCCATATAGTGGTTTGTCAAAAATACATTCTAATTTGTACCATTTTTTTTTTTTTTTTGGTAGCACTAAACCTCACAGTTTTTAGATTTTTGCAACCAAAATATCACTACTTTTTTTAAAGTCAAAATCAAGTAAAATTATTTTTTGTGTACGAATGGTGCATTATTTTGCAAAACGCCTACATAGAATTGTGCATTGTATGACTGCTCTCAGTCCTGAATTTTTCAAAGCATTCCGTTAAAAAAGTTTTGAGTTTTATGTACCAATGTAAAAACGAACTACTGTAGTGCGATAGGCTACCCCATGCCACACTGCTGACATTCACCATGCTTCATCTGCTTAAGTTACAGTAATTTTGAAAGTGTTTGTTGCATGTAAGTTAGTGGTAGTTGCATTGAAAATCTGCCAAAATGCTTTTATGGGGTTTATTTTTCAGCCCAAAGTTCACAATAATTCACATTTTGTTGCCGATTGGCTCAGTGAACGTACGAAACTCGGTTACTGAAATTACACTCACAATGAAATCAACCAATAGAGATAGTACGCTGACGCACTCTCCACGGAGAACCTACATTCCGGTCCGGTATTGTAGAAAGTCTCAAACTATTGAAAGAAAAGAACAATAAAAAAAAAAAATCACTTATGCAGGAAGAGGTATCTTCAATTACAAGCCCAAAAAAAATTAAGAAATTAAAAAACATCCCAAGGATGCGCTAGGTCCTTAAAGTCATAATTCCACACACCCCAACTTCCTTGACCTTTAAGGTTGCCTTCATCATCGCAACGACCACCACAGCTACCAATCCTTCTCACCTCGTAATCGTACACACGACACGTCCGTGCCCCACCGCGATCGTACACAGAATGGCCACCCGACGCCAAAATCCGCTGGTTCTCCCTACTAGCGTGCCTAACAGCCACTCACCACACTAAGGAAAAAAATTTATAAATTGAAACTAAGTTAAATACATTGAAAAATTACAATCTTTATACTTGAAAACATCATCTGAAGCAAAAATATTTCTTTGTGAAACATAATTACATTTTATTTTGTAATCTTAAGTTTAGTAATTAAATAATTGCAAACATCATGACTTGAATTTGTGATGAATTCTAGACATGCGAAGAATTGTCTAGTCGTTAAAATGTTGAAAAGCTTGTAATGAATATTATTGTGTCCTATAACATGCATTTTTGTGCCAAATAGATGGCAATTTATTATTCTTATTATATTTACTCATTTTGAAATTTTCTTTTTAACTGCTGGAAAAGAGAAGCCTCAACTGCTATATTTGACGATACTGCTTTTTTTTATTTTGTGTCGGTTAGTTTAGAAATGATAATCTTTTAAATGTGAAAACCACCTTTCATCAATGTTACTACTAAATACAGTAGTAAATATGAACATTAATAAATACTGTATGTTCCACATTTAAATCAATAGCATTAACACTGTAATTGGCTCTCAAGTGCCTAGAAACCTTTAGCTTGAGTGCTCCTAGATCAGCCATCTTCTAGGGAGGGGTGGAGCCAGCTTTTGATCCTGGACATAGCTATACCCATACTCCAAGCCAAAAATGGGGAGAGGAGGGAGTTCCGTGGGACTCCCCACAAAAAATGTTGATTTTAAAGTGCAAAATTGTGCTACTAAAGGAGTTTCCAAACTAAAAAAAAATTGAATATTCCCTTTAACAAACTGTAATAATTTCAAGAATATATTATACTTCGAAAGTCAAACCATTTGTGCTGATATGAAATAAATTTTGTATATTTTAAAGCTCTGCTTCCATATTGTTGCAACAAGTGATTGTGTTATCTTTTACGTATTTAGCTCTATAAATATATGAGGTAAACATTTCCCAATATTTTACTTGGCACTTATTTAGTTTTATATTTTTTGAATAGTCTCAGGAGAGGCAGTGGGCCCTATGGCCCACCCCCCGTCACTCTGTATCTACCCATGCCACGGTCGTAGAAGACACTCGCCTGGAAACTTGACCCCCTTTTTTTTGGCTGCAGTTCACCAAGTTACCGAAATATTGTGTTTTATTGACGCTGCAGTTAGGGCGGTCGGACTCAAACTCCGGCCACTTCCTTTCCACTAAGATAAACAATTTATCGAACATATTTTTTTATCAATTTATGAAATACTTCCTTTGTTCACAAATTTAAGAAAAGGCTCCAGCAATCTTTATTTACTTTATAAATTTAACAATGGAAAAAAGTGGACGGAGTTTGAGTACGACCGCCCGGAAAACTGTGCCAAAAAGTACGACATTCTCGGTAACTTGAACTACAGCCAAACAAGGGGGTCAAGCAAAATACATAGTTAGATAGGCGAGTGTCCAGACCTGTTCTACGACCGTGACCCATGCTTATAGTTCAACTAGACACATAATCATATAAAACTGCAAACAGCGTATGCTATAAAATGCTTTTCTACATGTTCTGAATTCTGAATAAACACTGGTCAAAAATAAAATGTTGAAAACATTTTGCACCACTAGATTGGTTGAATTGCACATCGTGGATCAGTCCAAAAATTTCACTCCACAGCTCAGGTAAATACAAATGTATTTTCCTCACCAAGAGTGCCAGCTGTGTATATGCGGATGCACTCATATTTTTAACACGGCAGCTCTACAGGCCACTAGTGTGCAGAGATAATCTGTGAGAACCAGAGAAGAAAAAAAAAAGGAATGGACATTTACGGTCTCTTCATCCACTTACATAGCTTAGCTGTCCCTGCACTAGACAAAATTAAAAGCATTATTGCTTACCTGTTGAATCTACATGTTTGCCACCGCTGACTTTATAGATCATCTCCATACGACTCACATTACTATAGGATCTATAGGTCATTCGGGATAAAGTGAGCACTAAAGATTTAACCTTTGAAAAAAATTGCTAGCCGTTAACTGCATATGTGTCACCATTTAGCAAGAGTTACTTTACTGCTTGTATGGTTGGTAGCGATTCATCACATGTAGTTCCGTGTATTTACCTATTTGAATACATTGGTGAAAGAAAATTAGATGAAATCAACCTCTCTGTATTTAATACACTTCAAAATATTTACTTATGATCTTATTGACATTCCTACTTACAGTATAATTAGACTCAACTGGCGCCAGAAAAATGTGACGCTATTGCTGACCTCAGGTCATCTTGCTCATTACAGCTTGCTCCGCGCTTCAGATAGTTAAAAGTTCCACCGACAGGTGGCATCAGAGTTAGGTTCTCGCTGTTTTTCCCCCGCTCCGCCAAGTTGCATAATTTGCGTGTGTTTGTCCGTTGTGCGTATACACATTCAAAAGTATTAGAAATTGCTATGAATTATCATTGCCAAATGATGTGAAACAATCGGTATTCTGTACATTATTATTTACGTTTGCCAGCCCAGAAACAACATACGTACTTTTTATTTCACATATTAAGAAAATGTGTTATTTATTGTTTCTGAAGTGTGTCGTTCGTGACAGTAGAACTGAACGAAACTTGAATTCTGAATTGTGTGTATCATGTCTGTTTTTAGTGGCGGTTTTGAGTTATAAATTCAGATAAAATATGCCAGCATTTACGAGATTCGTAACTGCAATAGTGCGTTGTTGTATAAATTAGTCGATGGACAGAAACCAGTATTGTAAGACGTTAACTCGCGGGTATTTAAAACTAAGATTACTTTTTATTATATCTTATATTCAGCCCCGTGCATTTAATGAGCAGATATTGAAGATAAAATTTATCGTAGCAGTTTAATGTAGTTTTGAACGTTGCATGACCCTATGTAAATAAAAGCACGTGTCAATATTTATGTTTACATTCGGCAGAAAATAGAAATAAATCAGGGCTTTTTTGAGTGTTCACTTTATTCCGAATCACCTATAACAGGTTGTTCTTTCAATACCCTGTAAACTTGAAGCAAATAAGCATTTTCACGCTCAAAAAATGCTAAAAAAAAGCCTACTTACAAATGTAATAAAAAAAAACTTTTTTATTTATTTAGCAGTATCTTCTTTTTTGCAATGCAGAAAATTGTTTTTGTCTGAAAGCAATAACACAAAACAAAACTGAGCCCCATTGAATATAATTTAACATTTAAACCTCATCTTCATACCTGCCTACCATGACTGTTAAAAAATCTTGAGATTTTGAAGCGAAGATGAACCTACTACCAGCTAATAAATAGGGAGGTCTGTGGGTCCTTCCCTGGGAAAATGAGGATTTCTAGGTACAAAATGGTGCAATTTAAGTATCTAGTTGTCACAGACAAATATTTATGTTCTCTTCGTGATGACACCCAAAAAGTACGTTGATCCTGTCAAAATGAACTGAAAACCTGACAGTGCAACTCTACCGCCACAGCATTGTCTCTGAATGTCACTAGCTCGCTGCTGCTTCACGCGGCACGGCGGCGACTGTTGCTGCATCGCGCATATACAGTACAGTATATCAAACCAAACTATCCAGTTAATTGCATAACCGATACTTTCACACGTGACTTCCGTGCGGCCCACAACACATTACACCTCTTATCAAGTACGCTTTCAAACCAACACAGTATTTTGAAACTGCATTGTGTCAGATGAGACATTTTATTCACAGTAGAGCGTATGTAGGGCCTACAAATGCTGCATTTTGTAAACAGCAACACTCGTACTTACAATGCTCAGGGTTTGTACGAATGTGTGAATAAAAAAAAAATACTTGGTTGTAGCTTCAACCTGCAGGCGAATCAAGACAACTGTGCACGAGCACAAGCATGACAGGCAGGAACCAAGCACTCTGCCTGACGTCACCTCGTCCGCAGTCAGACTACCCTCCCACCCCCTCCCCTAGTGTCTAGCAGCAACTTCATCACTTCCTCTTGACATCCACAGCTACAACCACACTCTAGGACAAGCACACAGTTACACGTTCTTCCCCTGGAACTTAAGTTCGCGAGTCCATGTCACTGCAGCTGAACTGGAACTAAGTTCACGCCGCCGCTGATGAACACGAGGTATTTCAGCTAGGGCTGGCAATAATAAAGTTTCCGCTCCACCTATGTTTAATGCACTATTTCCGCGAAAGTAAAGTGATTACAAACTACGTCGTGTATACGGTACTCTATTACTGCATTATCATTTTACAAGCAGGTTCTTTTTGCTTGACTGAGCTAGCGGAGTAAAGGCTGATCAAAAGAAGAAAACTAGTACAGTACAACCAATCGTTATAAAAAAAAAGTCAAAACTGAAGTGGTTTACACTTTGAGGATATTGTTTAATTTCGTAAGAGAAATGTTTAAGAGCGCACTAAATCACCAAATGACCGTATTTTTAGCTTTGTTTACACAGTTAAAGCAAGCACATATTCTGACACCAGTCCCGGGCCGGCTTCTTCAGGCGGCGAGTGGAGGCACACTGACGTCTATTATTGTTCAGCGGAGGTTGGTAACCAGTGCACCTAGCGGCCAGAGGACACACTAAGTGTGGCAGGAGGTTTGAAAGTGGGAAGAGAGGTTATCATCAGGAGTGTCGCTAGCCTCCGCACTTCCGTGGAAAATGTGTTCGTCCTTTCTTGAGTGTGTTCTATCAACGAATACTACTCTGTAAGTATCTGTTTCTTATAAGTTTGGATAAATGTGACAGCAACTTATATGGGCAATCATTTTTAGTATTTTATGATTTGTTGCACAATGCAAGACAATTTTAGCTCTAAAATGAACCTGAAATGTCCATTTCAGCATTTGTACTGCAAAGTTTTGTCTTGTGTAGTGACAACAAATCACAAAATATTACAAATTATTGCCCAATAGTTGCTGTAAAATGTATCCAAACTTATATGAAATGGAGTATATTTCAATGTTATAAACAATTATATAAACAATAATTAAAATCTATATCTCACTGTAATAGTATTACAATAGGTAACCACAGAACTAGCATTCGAGACTAGTGAATTGCTGGGACAATCTGATCACTTTTTTCCCTGTGTTACAATATTTAACATTTAGGAGGTCTAACATATAGTGTTCACTGCAATATCATGCCATAAACATTTTCCATTTGAATGACTTACATTAAAGGTACATTAAATAAAAATTAACATTGAAAACGGAAAAATAGATTTATTCAGACAATACACACAAACACGAATTGCCACTATCTAACTATCAATTAATTAAGTACACAAAAAATTTCACCACTTACAAAAAGTTTTACAATAATGATGTGTTAAAACATTTACGTACCATGTATGCTTGCAAACAACGTACAAATACCAACCAAAAGATTGTTACAGAAAGACATGAAAAACTGAGGAAGACAAAGTTTCTTTAATGAGCACTTACTGTTGAAAGACTGGTCTGTTTTGTGCAGTTTGTTGGGGAGAAGAAAAAATTTGGTTCAACATATGATTGGGTAGTGACAAAAAAAACCCTCATTTCTTGGAAAAATTAGCACAAAATGGGACTTACGGTAATACTACATAGAGTAACTAACCAAAACTTCTCCACATATAAAGACGCTTAAAGTTGTAGACAGCTAAACAATTCAAAATTCCAATCTGGTCTGAACTATAAAAGTATAATGAGAAATGCTTATTAAATGTGCACTTGTGTGTGCGCTTTTGTGAGCTTGGCAGTGGTTGCCAAGGATGCAGAGTGTCAAACTAAACTCCCTACCCTTGTAAAAAACATTTCAAAATACAACCTTACAAAATTATGAAGTTCATTGCATTTGCAGAAACATTTTACTTGATTCTACAAGTTTTCTGTCCTGACAACTCAACATCAAAAGTCTTGCTGAAAAAGTTGATAGCAACACTGCTCTATTATCTCCTCTTTCAACGGTGGCCAATATTAAATTGCCTGCTGCAAAAGTTAGGTGGACATTATACGATGTAAATACCACGGGCATAGAATAGAAATTAGATTAGTTGCAAGGAAATTATTGTAACTGCAGAACTGACTTATACGAGAGACATCAATGACTGCACATAGGGTAACTTATCCTATTTCGTGATACTAAGGCTTTGAACTCCAGTAACAGAAATATGTTAAGCATTTAAATTGTGATCTTATATTGGATACTTTGGTCACTTATTTCCGAAACTACACGTCCCTATTCTGTTTGTAACCTAGTTAACTCTGTGTACAGATCCTTTCCAATTTTGTGACGACTGCAAAGTGGTTTATCAGGATATTATGGTACATCACGATAAATGGTCAGTTTAGCAGCAGATACATGGGGAAAATACAGACTGCGCCACAAAATATGGGGTGGGGGGGGGGTGGTTTTCATGAGAAGACCAAATAAGGTCCTCAAGAGAAAAACACATCATATTCTAAACTATCTCTTGCCTCTACGTATTGCCTGTAAGATAGACAAAGGGTTTGTTTATGCTTATAAAGTTGGAATAACCATTAACTAATTTGTGTAATCTTTAATTCTGATGAAAATAATCTACATGTGAATGGGCATAACACTTGTAGATGAAAAGTATTTGTTGCAATCAATATCCCAACCCCTCTTTCTCTATGTGAGACAGAAGCAGCACTTTAGCTGATATGCAAACACCTGTGAGGCAGCTACTGTACAATAACAGATGACCGCCCACAGGATTTATTCTGCTCACAACTTAAATTTTTTTCCAACTAGTGGACTGTGTTACGATAAGCACTAGCAGTGTGCTATAATGCGTCACTTGCTCAGTGCTGGGAATCCCAGACTGACAGCTAGACTAGGGCTTGCCACCTGCCAATGAAACCTATGACACAACAGTAGCTGATGAAATTGTCACATAACTTAAAAAGTAGAGTAGCAGGAACAACTTGCGTTCCTGGGACAAGGCAAATTAACATTATGCGAGGTGATAAGAGAAAATTACATGTCAAATTTGGTCTCTCCCAACCTAATTCAATTTACTCACAACTTGCCGAAGAACCTTCCATACATCAGTTTAGAGGTACTGTATCTGGGTTTATTACCAACTCTTGCACACAACACAGATTAACAAAGAAAGTTACTGATTCATTATGTTATGCAGAAGGTGGCCCCAAGACTCATTAAGCCACACATTTTAAGCTGTATAACACTGTACAACAGACAACACCAATTGGGTTCTATGCTATTGGATGTCTTCACAACAGAAAGAAGCATCAACATATTCTAGGGTGTTGAACACGACAAGTTACGCTCTAATACCTTGGGGTACTTAACTCACACGTATTGAAGACACTGTTAACAAATACAAGCAGTTTGTGAATTATTTGTGACAAAACTTCACGATGATATCATCCCAAGGCAACAGATATCTGCATACTATATTTACCTTATGTAGCTATAATGATGTCTTTTATTTGTCCATGAAGAATATACTGTACCTTCATTGCCACAACCATTAAGTAGACAGCAACATGCCTAAAATAAAAATAGTAGAAAAAGTACATTATTTTAAAAAAATGTTACTTTTAGCACTCTTTCCTTTGGCTGATTGATATTTGTCTCCAGCATATATTCCTGTACTCTGACTATTTGTGCACAACACACGACCTGATACAAAGTGTATACAACATAACCTCAGCTGGCTGTAAATCCTGCAACTGCCATGAAATGTTTACTCCTACAACTGCCATGAAACATATACAAGATCTAATATAGGGAAGTTTGATGACCTAACTAGAGAATTTCACTAGCAATGCAGCAAATTGGGTTTGACTTTCAAAGGAGGCATTGGTTGAGGCTCTATGAGCTGGAGGATAAGCAGAAAGGTAAACATTCAATTAACAAGAAGTGGCTACAGCAAGCTTAGACACAGTACCTACACTGCCTTGACTGCCTCTTAGTTGACTGTTCCTGTGAGCTGAGGGTCTCATCACTGTCTGAAAGATGTTTCACTAATGCTGAGCACAAGACTGAAGTAAGATTGTTCCATTTAGTACTACATTAGCTGGAGCTTCACTATGATGGTTGCAGAAATCCCAGACTTTTCCCCAAAAGGAGTGTGTCAAGTTTTTCCAATGAACATGGTGAAGTGCGATAGATTTTACCTCTACACTCTGTATTCAACTGCATTTAAGTATGCAAAAATAAAAAATAGAAAAAAAAATTTTTAGAAATCAGCAAGAGTAACAATAATTTAGCTTAGCATGTACAAAAGACAGAAGCACAAGTACTCACGTTTTAGTACTTGACAGATACACTCAAAAATAGGATGACACATACACACACTTTGACTCATGCTACAGCACTAGTGGGGTGAGGGCCCTGCCACCTACAAGCAATAGCTCTGAACTCAAGACGATGGGAACTAGCTCATCAATATAGCACTAAATATAGGCAACCACCAGGTCTCAATATAAGATAACATCCCCAGTCAGTCAGCTTCCCACAACTATTGCACTCGTATCTCCTCATTAACCTCTACACATCCTCTTTTACTTGACGCTTTCGAATCTCCCGCCTTATGTCAATTCAACCATTGGCCGCTAGGTGCATCAGCATAGGTGCTTCGGCAGCCACACCGCAGTCAGCCATATCTCTTCACCAGAGGAAGCTGCTGTAAGCAGCGAAACTTCGCGATACGCGCTTCCGCGATTACGTGTCGTCCTATTTTTGTGTGTATCTGTCAAGTACTAAAACGATAGTACTTGTGCGTCTGTCTTTTGTACATACTGATTGCCTAGAGATAAACTAGACACATCTCGTAGTAGCTCTGGCTAGACTACACAAATATTACTTAAGTGCACAGTATTCAGACAATGTATCATTGATCAACCACCGTGCATTAGGTAAATGCATAAAAAAACTCAGTGTAGTACACACGTGTATACGAGCAGCTAGTCAGTACTGTAGAACCCACTTGTAACGTTTTCCTGGTTATAATGCAAACTTCATTCTACAATTGTTTTACGATAGTAAATTACCGTCTCATAATGTTTTCCCATTTATATAGTATACATTTTTGGGTCCCTTCAGAAATGTTATAACAGTTTTTTACTGTACTTCTCTGTTGAAACTTTGAAAATAACCCTATCTTTATATGCTTTTAATGTTATTTCTTAAATAAGCAACGATAATGTTTAACTTATAGGCATTATGTAAGCACAAACAACATGTTACTGAAGAGAAAATACATTTTATCAAACAGAGCAATATTTACACTGACAACTTGTTCTCTTACACATAGCACACAACATTATTTACAATTTACGTGGAGCTATACTCCATACAAACTTTCAAGTAAAAAGTAACTTAAGCACAGAACAGTCTAAGAAAACAATCCTACACCAATAAACTCCTTGTTGAATGACATACACATCCCAGAAATTACAGAACTTCACAGTCTGCCAGCACAATTAATTAATGCTAACTTGTTTTTATGTTCATCCCTGAATTTTAACCATTAACCCTCACCAAGTTAGAAAAACTTTTGTGCATCTACAATTGCTGAGATATGCTTTTCTGTTATACAAAAAAAAATACACAATCATCATGAGAGTTACACGAACACATACTGTACCAAGAACTATAACTATGAAATACCACCGACAAATTTTTTCGTCAAACAAAATTCTAAAATAATATCTACTGTATCTCTGTCCCAAAAACATCAGTACATTATTCGAAATATTGGGATTTCAAGTTGGACTGCACACCTTCCACACCATTTCCAAAATTTAAAACATTTTTCACTTCCCATACTTGTACAAAGTAAATACATAATTTAACGGGATGAAAGAATGAACAATATTAAAGATTATCAGAGACCTAAAAATTAATTTGCAGAGAAGTTAGATTTTGAACTTATGTATGTACATGAACATTACTTTCACAAAATTGGGCCACTATTGTCACACTCATCCCCGAGGACTGTGAACCAATAGGAAACACCTTGCTACCTTGTCAAATGTAAAACTGGCCATTTACTGAAGCAGAAGTCGGTAAACCAGTTGCTGAAAACTGAGTGCACATAGAACTACTTAGAATACAACAATAATTTGAACCCGTAATTATCAATAGTGGAAAATCAGCATTTTTAACTAATAAACATGCAAGTAATTATCGGTATTTTCATCATCTTTGACAGCAACACAGTTTAATCATCTATGATTTCAAACACTTGCTTTAATGTAAAAATTATGTGGATAAAAGCTGAATTTTAACAAACAAAAACATACGTAATAACATATTCTTGGGCTGTTAATACATATAAGAAAATATTATAGCAACTCTAAGCAGTAACAATATAACAAAACATTTTTTCTTAAATACATATTTAGAGACATTCTAGTCATAAACATCTAGTACCAGTGACGCACAACGTAGAACACAATTGTATAATTGTCAAATTAACACAGAAACCAGTTAATTATCTCCATTTATAAAATTATAAAATTTGTTAATTTATAGAAAATTATCCTATTATAAAGTGTATTCAAAAGATACATTTCTTTGACTGTATAAAATATTTCGTAACAGGGGTTCATTCACATTGTTTATATTACCAATATACACACAAATAACATGTATTGTACAGAAGATGTGAAAATAAATATGGAGGCATTTTCAGTATACTCTATTATTGCAAATATTGTAGACCATACTGTGTTATGTTAACTAAAATTATCTTTTTATCAGTCTACTAGAACTGTGCGCTTAATGAACTTTAAATTTAATTAAGTTGGACACCTTTACAAAAAACCAGTAATTATGTTAACAACTGAATTACTCTTTCACAGTAAAACATTCAAACATTTACATAAAAATAATGAAAATATAAGCAACGAAATAGAATTAAAAATGTAAACTTTGCAATTAAGATACTTTACTGATGATTTATATCCCTGAAGGAAATAGTAATAAAATGAAATATCACTGTCTAGTTTACTAGTGCTTACAAATGTAATATGTATGGTAAATAGGCTGTACACAGTTACTTCAATATTTTACTATTGCAATTTTCCACCAGCCCATCTACTGGACATTTTAAAAAGTTGTAACATGTACTGCATATTTTTTTACTTTTACTCATCCCTTTTATTTCTATAGCACTTGCTGAGACACTGAATTCATAAGGATCAGTAAATATGAAATAAAATGTCGCCAACTGTAATATCTGTGCTTACCTGAATGAGTTCCAGGCAGTAGACAGTTTTAAATATTGTCATTTTAAATAAATTAATACTGTACAATGTATCAACAAAGATGAATTACTTTTTTGTTAGCACTAACTAAAAGCACAGATATACAAATACAGTATTGCACTTCACCCGTGCATTGATACGTAATTTTGTTGGACTATGAAAATTGTTCAGGAAGTGAAAAATCTCTAGTTATACCCAATTTGTATGATTATTGTTCCTCATCCATTATCTATGAGAAGAGATGAAAATTGATTGTATTGAAAACAAAATATCTCAATACCAATTTGTGTGTGCTGAAAAATCAGACAAGCACCAGTTTACCTTATACGTAGTTTTAATTAAAAACTAAGTGTAAAGGTGTATCTTGTCACATAATAAATTGCTTCACACATCATTAGTTGAACTATGTGCATAGCACATATACATTCATTATAATAAACGCAATGGTGACTAGATCTTTTGCTTACTGTGAGGTCATGAAAACTTGTTAATACAACCTCATAGAGTACTAATTTCTCTTAGTATAAAGTGTTTTCTTTTCCCTTGGAATGTGATGAAAAATTAACTATTACTTTTAATGCTCAATAAAAACTTTCTTTGCACATAAAACAATTTAGAGTCAGTGATTTTTGGTGCAAAAAGTGTTTCACTTCTTCAAGTGTACATCTGCAGATATTTTTCTCGGCTATAGGCAGACTGTATTTGTGCGAAGGCGTCGTTCATTTGACTGCGACACCACACGTCTGTGATTTGAGGGTAGAACATGCAGTCCAATCACTAACCATGAAGCAAAACTGCAGGTGTCCACGTAAGGCACTAAAACCAATTGTTGCAAATGTCTTTTCACCGAAAACAGCTGGCTCTATAACTCCACTAGTAAAAGGAAGTGATTAAAAACATGTATTGACATGCTTTAAAAAACTCCTCATAAACTGAAAAATGTAAGCCTCTTTATGTCTGGATTGAAGTTGGTTTTACTGTAAATGTGACACGACAGGGCAGAATATTGTAAAATTTTGGAAAAGTGTGGGAAGAGAAGAGGAAAGGAGAACTCAAAATACAGTGAAAATATCACTAATAAAAACATCTTTAATACTGCATAAAGTCATTTAAGTACTTCACAACGATAGCTTCTTTCCCTGTGGAGTGGTACAATAGGTATGTTAACATTTACTTGTATGCTAAATGAAAATATTTTATTAATTTATTATACAATGTAATGCCAAGTCCATTAGTATCTAATATTAAAAAAAAGCATTCATGTTTGAATTCTAGTGATAATGTTTTAGTTTCCAGTTTTCTAATAACAGACCAGAAAAACCAACATAGGTATTTTTCAAGATTTTGTATATTTGTTGTAAACACACAGTAATACAAACCTCATTACCATTCTGTGCTAATGTTGAGTTTTCTTGGGACCTGTATTTTAAAAGGGCTCAAAATTAAAGAAGAAAAAAGTTAAACAAAAATGATTTGAATATCATTAATGGCAACCCTTTAGAATAAGACATTATATTATATCCCTGTGGAAAAAAAAATGTTTGTTTTAAGCACAAGCCATGGAAAGTAAATTTTTCAGTTATGAACAAAATTTAATCTCATGGTTTTAAATAAAATAGGTAAAATACTCTGAAAACATTAGATGCTTAAGCTAGAGTTTCAAAGAAATTTTTTACTAGAATTACATTTTATACAGTACATAAATACATACTGTTATGAATAGTAACGTGTAACAGACAAAACTGGTATATTTTAAGAGAAGTTGTATACTGAACCACACAGAATGGCTGTAAAAGAAACACATACGTACAGTACATTTACTTGTAAACAAAAAATTATTTTATCTCTATGATCAAATTCTCTTTTTGTTAGTATTTTTGGAATTATTAAGTATTTATTAATATAGAACGCCTTTCACCAATAATTCCAAACATTTTTAAGCTCTACAAAATTAAACATTTTTGCATATGTGAGGTTGTATATCAAGTGCACTCGACTATGTACACTATAACGTAGCCAAACATCAGCATGCTCATGCAATGTTATACAGGGTGTCCACAAATTATCACTACAACTTCAACTTTCAATAAAAACGAAACGAAAGATAATAGAAGCATACAGTTTGTTGCATGTGGAAGAATATCACCGAAAGTTTTTATAAGAATTTTTAAGATTGTGTTAACATTTCTACATTTGGTATGTTTCAGATCCAACTGCTGATCCACCAGAATGACCACTCCTCAAGAGAAGGCCCAATGCGTGTCGTGGTTTATCGAGACAAAATCAGACACACAAGGGCAACGAAATTACAGGACAAGGTATGGAAAGGACCCCCCAGCACGATCCACAATACGAGACTGGCATAAGAGGTTTATGGACACTGGCAGCGTGTTGCATCAGAAGGGAGCCGGTCGACCACGCACAAGTGCTGAAAACGTTGACCGTGTACGTGCTGCATTTGAACGTAGTCCTGGAAAGTCAATTCGTACTGCTGCA
>PNEQ01108148.1:0-30186 GCA_003012365.1 Medauroidea extradentata
GCATTGATGTGTCGAAAACTCTCCTCAAAACTTCCTCATCTGTGTGGTTGAGATCGGTAGACGCTGCTGTGTTGTGAGCGGGCTCATCGCCCAACTGAGGTGGCTGGGCGTCCGATGTCAGAACGTTGGCAACGTCGCTGTCCGCTAGCCGTAAGTCGTCACGGTGAACGGCGACTCGTCGGCGTTGGCTTAAGCGCACGAGATATGTTGTCTGTCCAAGTCTTTTTAATACAGGGTGCGGCCCGACCCACTTTTCCGCAAGTCCGGCGCAGAAGTCCTTCTTGCTTGCCGACTGTGGATGAGCACGCACATAAACCTTCTGTCCTGGTTGTATTGGTTTAGGTGGGCGAGAAGTCGTTGGTACCCACTTCTAGACGTATCGCATTTGGTGCTTGCGCACTTCGTGCCTCTTCGCTGTGCGACGCTCCCGTCGCTTACCACTCTCCTCGGGTCCACTTCGGTTATTAGCCTGGGGGCACTGAAACTCACCTGGCACTGGCAGGTTGTAACCAAGCAGATCTTCAGCGGGTGACTTCCCATTGGCGGCTTTGACCCGACGTCTTAGCGTGAAGAGGGCAGCGGGCAGTTGTTCAGCCCAACTCCGGTGGTCTTCCCCAACTCGGAGGCGCAACTGAGTCTTGATGTCTTGGTTACGCCTCTGGGTGGGATTGGCACGGGCATGGTACACTGCTGTCTTGATAGGCGATACTCCCCATGTCGTGCACGCATCACGCCACTTTCGGCCAGTTATTTTGGATAACCCCAACGCGGAAAGTACTCAGTGTTCAGTGTCTTGATTAAGATGTTCGCACGGACACTAGAGATTGCGTACGCTTCTGTCCAACGCGATAGCAGGTCGGTTACAACCAAAACAAATCTCTTGCCGGTGGGTGTTCGCGGGTATGGACCCATTAGATCCAATGCGACTGTCTCAAATGGTTCCGTGGGAACTCGTGGTTTTTGTTGTTATGTGCCGTCAGTACGACGGGACTTAAAGCAGTTGCACCTCACACACTTGCGTACGTATTCCCGCACATCACGTGCAATGCCTGGCCAGTAGAATGTGTCACGGATGTTTTTGAGAGTCTGTTGCACACCTGGGTTGCTGGCATTGGTTCCGTCGTGAGTATAACGTAGCACATCAATGCATACACTACTTGGCACAAACAAGGTCCACCGGTCCTGATCTTTAGGCGAACAACACTCGACACGGCCGTTAATCACTCTCCAGCGCTCTTGGACCCTGGCGGCGCAGCGCTCACGGTACTTTTGCGATATTGGACATTGAGCTTGTGCATGTACAACATGATCGTACAGGGCATGCAAGGGAGGTTCATTGTCGACACTAACCTGGTTTAGGTGGATGTTCCTCGTGTGTGCGGGTGAATTTGGTGGTAATATGTCCTCCCACTCTGCTTCGTCAATAACGATTTCGTCTGCGCACTGCGATCTCAACAGCGCATCAGGTAGCTGGTTGTCCTTGCCAGGAACATGCTCGACGTGGAAATCATATGCCTGCAGCAGAAGGGACCACCGGGCAAGCTTGCTACGGGCCTCTTGCATGGTATGCAGCCACGTAAGGCATCTGTTGTCTGTCCTCAGCGTGAAACGATGGTACTCCAGGTATGAGCGGTACCTCTTCACGGCCCAAACGACTGCAAGACATTCTCTCTCGTTGACGTCATATTGCCGTTCTGTTGGACCAAACTTTGCACTGGCATAGTCAATGATATGCCGCGTGTTGTCATCGTCGAACTGGTACAACACCACACCTAGGCCTTCCTGACTTGCGCCAGTTTGCAAAATGAGGTTCTTTGTGGGGTCATACCTTGCTAGGGTAGGGCACTTCATGAATCTGCGTTTATTTCTTGGAACGCCTCCTCTGCTTCGGCTGACCAATGGTATTGTCTCTGTGCCGACAACGACGTCAAGGGTGCAGTCACAATCGCGAACTCTTCTACATACTCTCTGAGCCAGTTGATTAGCCCGAAAAATTTTCTCAGTTGTTTTCTCGTACGGGGCTGTGGATACTCCTGGATGATACGCAGATGTTCAGGGTTGGGGCGGTTACCCTCAGCGTCGACGATGTGACCCAGAAACTTCACTGATGACATCCCTAGGTGACACTTGGGAACAGTTGCCATTAGTCCGTTGACAGCCAATCGCTCTAAGACTAGAGACAGATGATGCAGGTGATCCTCCCACGTGTCTGACCACACTGTCACGTCATCAAGGTAGGCAAGTGTGAACTCACCGCTGAGGACGTCCAGTACGTGCACCATCATGTTCTGAAAGGTGGATCGAACACACTTTAATCCAAATGGCATGGCACAAAACTGGTATCGGCCGCCATCAGGTGTCGTGAACGCTGTTTTGTGACGATCGGTGGGTTTGATGGGTATCTGCCAATATCCGCTCCTCAGGTCAAGCATTGACATGATCTTTGCGGTGCCCAGGGTTGCTAGTGCATCTCTGATATTTATGTACGGTGGTGCTGCAGATTCAGTAACATGATTGAGAGCTCAGAAATCCACACAGAAACGCCACGTCCCGTCTTTCTTCGGCGCTAGCTGTATTGCAGTGTTGTAGCGGCTCTCCGATGGTTCAATGACGCCGTTGTGTAGCATCTCTTTCACCTGCTCTTTGATGATCTTCGCTTGATGAGGAAGATAACTGCGGGGTGGTTCATAAATGATTTTGTCTTGTACCAACTTAATGGCATGTTCTGTGACTGTGGTACATCATAGCATGTCATTAACTGCGAACACATCCCGTCGCTCATCCAGCATGCGCTGGAAGGCCTCGACGAATTCTGGCGGCACCTCGTTGTCGAACTCTGCCAATGGTATGGATGGTATGGCGTCGCTCAGACATGGGTATAGTGCATACTCAGTTCGACGCTCCGTGAGACCAAAGTGAATTCGTTGTGTCGCTGGCTCCACTATGGTGTTCTGCTCGGTGAGCCATGGAATTCCTAGAATCACCGGTTCACGAAGGTCACTTGACACAATCGCTGACGTCACAGTTTCTAAGTCCCGAATTCCAACAGTGATGTCGGCTACACCAGCAGGTTGGCACTCCTGATTTACTGTAGCTAATTGAATTATCTGCTCACATGGGTGAATTACTCTATTTTTTCAGAAAACGTGGATGGCAAAAATTATGACTGGCTGCTGTATCAATTAAAGCTAAACATGGCACATTGTTTACATGAACAGGTATCCTAATACACTGATTCTGAGACCTACTGATCTGCTGAAGTAGAGTTTGTTGTGGTGTCAAGTTGGGAATGTTCACGCTCACTGAGGGAACAGGAACGTCCGGCTTCTGTTCCCTAGCTACTCGTTTCCCGCCCGTGTATCCTTGAGCACAGTGTTGCGGTTGTCCGATGTTCGATGAGGACAATCCATATTCCAGTGAAACTCGTAGAGACAGTTCCAGCATGGCTTGCGTGGTGGCTGGTTGTAGTCCGGCTTCGTGCATGTGGCACGTCGTGGTGTCTCACTGCAAGTAAATCGACTTGTCATTTCCTGTGTTGTTTTACTCTGAGCAGGTGACTGTCCCTTAGTAGAATCTGTGTTTCCGTGGTCGCGGAAGCGCGGCGCGGCTGGCCGTGTACTGCGTTTCGTGGGTGGCGAGTTGCGTTCCAGTATTGCCGCTGCCTTCAAGAACCCATCTACCCCACTGTTGACTAGCGGGAAGAGGGCCTGACGGAACTGGGGTAGTGAGGTCTCGGCAGCCACTAGCAGTACCTCCTCCTCCGACAGGTGAGGTTGATGTCTCTGCACCAGGTGTACCTTTCTGGAGAGAAAGGCGGTGAGTGACTCCCCTTCACGCTGCTCCTCGACCATGAGCCGACTCTGGACCTGCAGCGAGTGGTAGGCATCACTGAACCTCCGGTGAAAAGCGGCGTCAAATTCCACCCACATCATTCCATACCGCTTCACAGACCTCCACCATGAGCTCGCCTGTCCCTGAAGTTGTTGTCCGACGCACTGTGGCCATTCACATGATATTGGGGGGTCCATTGTTAAAGCACAATAAACCGTCACATTTAGGTGTTATGGTGTTACCAAAGTCTGGCATGGCATGTCTCTGCAACGTCGCATTGCACACCGCGTGCACTTCCGCACTCGCGTTGTCGAACGCGACTTGCGCGGGCGCGGCACGGTAGTCGCGGCTGGTCTGGAACTGTTTGGGAACATGCCATTTATACTCTGTTTTATTGCACTGATGGGGTACTGAATTTTGCTCAGAACACATCTGTCCACACGCACCGCACATGTGACCCAGGAAGTCCATACAATTTCGCGTGCTCATGTTGACAGTCTATAAGCTGCGCGGCCCGAAAAGTAGGTCACGGGAACGACACGGCTACTCCCGGGCGAGGGGGGAGGAGGGAGCGGGCGGGCGGCGGCCGCTCGCTTTCCCACGCGGCGCGTGCGGAGGCGAGGTAGGCAGGTGCAGACTCCGCTCGGAGGTGAAGTACCGGTGCTGTCTGGTCGCAGCGTGGCTTCTCGTCGCACAAGCTGGCTGACTCAACTGCGTAGTACAGCGCTATGGCGAATACTCTTGGTGTTCTTCCTTTCACACTGCTGGGATGCGGTGGACGACGTTTTATCTTGATGAAACTGACGTTGGCGGCCAGCACACATGCCCCACGTGTCGGGCGACAAATTGACACGGCGGAAAACGTGGGAGGGTGGGAATGATGTTTGGGCGCAGGCTAGGTCAGTGGCGTTGTTAGAAACGTAGTAAAAGGGAACAAATTGTATCTTACTTGCCATGAGATCTTATCTGTCTGGGGTCGTGTGGCCGACGGCCCATGTGACGACGTGCTGGCGTAGCGTTGTTCTCTGGAGTGATGGTGCTGGAATCTTGATTAGATGATTGATGTAATCCGTAGCTGGAACTGACTAGGTAACACACTCGCACCGAAATTATAACACTTGAGTTGAACTGAATCTAATACCGATTTATTTTGAGTATTAAAAGCGAATCGGGATGCTTACAAAAACAGTCGGCCTGGCCATTTTACTCCCCGGCCAGTGGGTGACGCGGCTAAATAAAAAAAAACAGCTCGTCGGCCATAACAATTATTAAGTAAAGCCCCTCATGCGAAAAGTCGAGAGGGGTGGGGTAGGCTCCGGGTCCAAAGCAATATATACGTTCCGGTACTTAACTATTGATATGATAATGACTGGTGATAAAAAGTTGATGGGACCCGGAGTGTCGCGCCCGGACGTCTGTACCCCGTCGCGCCTCGATGTCGATTGCCGACCTTCACTTCCGCTTACACGGGTATCCACACGGACTCCGTGCAACGGGAAGTGAGTAACATGTATCCCCTTAGTACTCAAACCATCTAGAACAATTTCAAAGATAAATATACAATAGTTACAGTATGAAATACTGAATACCAGTCTTAGATTATGAATGAATAGATGTGCGTCTCTGTTCATGTTGTATGCAAGCCTGATAGTTTGCAGCTTAGTGCGATGCATCAACAAATAATAAAGGAAAATTCACAATGAAATAATTCTGTCCCAAAACAAAAATACAGGAACACAAAATAAAGCAATATGACACTGCCACTCTCCCTTCAAGGTCATTACACATAAACACTTTGCGCACTGTTGGGTTGGCTGCTATCCCTTTGATGCATCGCCGGCGCATCGCTGTAGGGCAGTAGGGTGCATGGACACGGCGGACAGACGGGCTGCACGTGTGCGTGCTTGGCACGCGTCAGTGGTCAAAATAATGCATTTCAATGATAGCTGTTATTTATTAATACAGAAATTATTTCTAAAAATTTCAATTTATGAGATATATTGTGCCCCGATTGCACACGAACACCAGACTGTTTAGGGGAGTCAGGGTTGCTAATACCTTCGAAATAAAGTAGAGCTACCATTAAAGAATTTAGGTGCGTGCTATATTAGCAATTCAAGGCATATTACACAGATGAAAGTTACACTGGCATAGAGTTCCCATTCAAAGCGAATACTTCAACACAAAGCATAATTAAATTTGGTTTCACACAAGCTCTTGACACGCCGTCGGTGGTACAAACTTAATAAACCGGAAATTAACCGAAATCAGTATAGGTAGACACACGACTTAACGAGAAAACAGAGCTCGAACGACTCAGAAAAATTACAGACCCTCCGTAATGTTTTGCTGCATGAAGAAAGTACATGCAAGATGAAAAAAACTTCTAGAACGAAATTTCAGTGTGCTGTCTGTCATCGTCGGTTTTTATTTGGAGTGATATTTTGAAGAGACATTCTAAGATTTTTGATATTGGAACTCTACAACCTAATCTAAAACAAGAACCTCAACTGCAACCTAAGCAGCAATCACAACTAATTCCTATGCACGCTCTGCACATGACTATGCATGCTCCGCACATAGCTCCTCATGCTCTGCACATAACATTACATGCTCCGCTCACAACTGTGTCCGCTCCGCTTACAACTGTGCTCGTTCCGCACACAACTATGTTTGCTCCGCACACAACTGTGCTTGCTCCGCACACAACTGTGCTTGCTCCGCACACAGTTGTGCTTGCTCCGCACACAACTGTGCTTGCTCCGCACACAACTATGTCTGCTCTGCACACAACTATGTCTGCTCTGCACACAACTATGTCCGCTCTGCACACAACTATGCCCGCTCTGCATGCTCCGCAATTAGCTCTGCACGCCCCATAAAATTACCACCACAGGCACTGCAGTTAGCACTGCAGGCACCACACTTAGCACCGCAGACTCGGCAAGTTGGTGATGGTAATATATATATACATATATAAAAGTAGAAACAAACTTACCGACAGAGTGCTGAGAGGATGAAGCAACCGGTCAGTACCGAGGATAGCACCGGAGTGCTGGGCCAAGGCAAGTGCGTAGGCACTGGTGTGTGGGAAGGTGAGTTATGAAGAGGGGAAAGGGGGGCAGACGGGAGTGGGGGCACGAGTGGCTCCGGAGATGCCCGACCTCGCCAGAGGCTAAGGCAGGCCTGCGACTTAAGTTCGAACATAAAATGGCGCTCACACCAGCGTCCATCGCAAATTAAAGCACTTCCTGCCTGAGGATAGGTTCATACATAGCACATGGCTCAAACCAGAATCCAAAATGCAAAAGCTGGGAAAATCCCCAGCACAATCCTATACCCAATCCCTCAAGTCCAGGGACAAATGCAGGTACAGGATCCTATAAGACTCAATGTCCAGGAACACACAACTTCATTGCATTAGAAGTCCACTGGGATCGGGGGACTGGCAGGAAGCGTAGAAATCAAGGAGCCGCTAAAGCTCCACACCAGGCAGAAGCAGTCGAGCTAAGCCACAGAAAAGCCTCCCATGTTAGGCAAAGGGTAAACGGAAGGAAGAGGATTGACCGCCAGACAGATGCAAACTCGATCACATGCAAACAAACAGAACTATAAAAACTCACAAAAACAATACCATCAATAGATTCGTTACCCTTAAATAACATGACCTGACACACATTGTAACACACTCAAACAAATAGTACAAATTAAAACACAATAAAAACAAATTAATATCAACTCTATTAATACAAAAATAAACCATGATCATGGGCTATAATTAATACAAATTAAATACTCTTTGACCAAAATACATTAATACATATTAATACCCATTGGCTGAAATACATAAATACATATTAATACCCATTGGCTGAAGTTCATAAATACATATTAATACCCTTTGATTCCAATAAAGTTTAATACAAAATTAGTACAAAGGACACACTAGAGCAAATTCATTTATAATGAGACAATAAATATATAAAATTAACTCTCTCCAACAATCACTTAAGATAAATTACTCTACCTAAATAAGTAAGCATATATGATACAATGAACTCACATTACTTGCAACATAGCATCTGCATCTTGGCCATATTAACATTAAAAACATCCAAAATATGTATTGCTTAAATGCATTCCAATTAATATTCAGATAAAAACAAAGGCATGCCCACAACAGAACACAAATAGCCATACTAAACACAATACACATAACAAATAACAAGAAAACCAAGAAAACACGAAAACACATGACAAACATACAACAAACAAAACTAACATCCCTGGAATGCACCACACTAACACTTAACACAACAAAACCGCATATTTAAGATGAGACGTGAGCTTTGCGGACAATCATACCAGAATCATGATCCGCCAACAGCGCGGTATTCGGTCGAAGCAACTGAACAATATGAAACGGACCGGCGAAAGGGAACAACTTATTGCCCATGTCCTGGGTGCGCGAGAGGAGAGCAAAAGATTTACAGTAGACAAGCTGTCCCACCTGATATTCACCAGGAGTCAGCTGGGAATTGACTCGTTACTGCAAACGATAACGGGCCTCAGTTAGATTGCCAAGGACTTCGTGGCCGAGAAGCTCACGCTAGACATCGGTAAGAGTATGGGCACGAGATGGAACGCCTCAGACGTTCAAGAAAGGGTGAATTAGGTTCTGACCCAACATTATACGAGAAGGGTTATGCTTTGTAACACCGTGGATGGATGAATTAAAACTCAGATTGATCATGTCCAGGTCCACGTCCCATTCCTGCTGTTTGGTATGATATAGGGCTGCACATAGCTTTCAGGTTGCGGTTTGAGCCCGTCTCACTCAGAGTTACAGCGCTCAATTATACTAACACTGTATGCCGGTATCACACGGCATGTGCGACACGTCCGTCAGGGCCAATTATCCCTATCTCCCCATACACCCTACAGCACAAACTCTGGTAGTTTTACTGATCGTGGGACGTGGCAACAAATCCACTACTGATTAATATATAACAACATCCTCAAATTCAATTATATTTATTATGAATACTTACATATTTGCAGGTACAAATAGTTATGCTATAAAATGTTACGGTATTCCGTGCGTAAACTTACACTTGACAGTCATAAACAAATCCAACACAGCGGCTGAGTCAAAAAGGGTAGGTCAAAACCAAAACGATCGCCTCGCGGCCGAAATGGCACCGAGCAAGAAAGGTGAACTAGATTGTGAATACAACAAATAAACCGATCAATAAACTAAAACAAATACAACATAAACTTACCAAGGACTAACGGGTGAAGCTTTGGTGCCATGTCGGCCACGAGAAGACCTGACTAACACTTGGGTCGGAGCACGAGTGAGGACTGCCTCGAGCGAGCACACTTTACCCGGCAGACGGCCGGGAAGAGGGGAGGAAAGGAGGGGAGGCACGGAAACGGCAGAGGCCGGCCGAAGAGCCACGAAGTTCAAGTCTCCAAGCATAGGGGAGAAATGGGGGAGGAACACCACATGTTCACGGGAGCACTCACTCACGGCGCGTGTTTTAAACAACGATTCGCCTGTTAAGCACTGCTAGTCTTTATCCTTAGCAGGATATTTCACGTCCTCACAGATGTTCGTAGAGCTGGACAGTCAGTCCAGTTCAGGTTTAACCGCTCCACTTGATTCCCACACGGATAGTACAGAGGGCCCAAAAATGACCATATACGTTCGGTTATCAAACAAAAAATCGTGGCACCATTAACATTACGTAAGGGGATCAGAATCAGAAAGTTACTAAAAATATCGAGAACAATTAAGATGTAAAGATTTCCCTTAATGGAACGCGCCAGCAGGCCAAAAACATTGCAGCGTAATGTTTCCCAACAATGACTGATCTGATCTACCGAGTAAAGTCCAACCTTCAATGTTTTCGCAGCCTATGCACTGTAACACAAATCACACCGATGAATCAAGTCCTGAATATTGCGACACAAACCGGGTCAATAATATTGACCACTTACTTTACCTAAAGTACCAGCGCGGCCCAAATGCCCGCCAAGAGGGAGGCATGAAAGTAAGTGAGTAATTCATTGCGACATTCAGATGACACTGCTAACGGACGGAGACGATGCCGACGACCACATAATGGAGCAAACCATCCACCAAATAATAAGGAAGATTTTCGCTCTGTTCCAGTTAGGCCACAATGTCATTACATTCTGGATCGGCTGGTTGGACACGATCGAGACGCTTGCAGAACGGAGGGTGAGTAGTAAAGGCAGCACATATAGCAGTCAATTCATTTGGGTCACAGTTGTAGCCTTCGGTGCAATACATGCGCGATAGCATGTCCGCCACCACGTTGTTTGCACTGGAAACTTGTCTGATAACAAAGCGAAACTTGAGCAAATGGAATGCCCAATTCCCCAACTTGCCAAATTCATTTGAGTGTCCCAGAAACCAAGATACTGCCTGTTTGTCAGTGCATAAATCAAACTCAACAGTACTCAAAAAAGTTCAAACTTACTTGTTCCCCACACACATGCGAAGGCCTTCTTTTTGAAAGCACTTTGCCGACGTTCAGAATCTGAGAGGGTGCGGCTGGCAAAGGCCACCGGAGAAACCCTTGCATTGCGCCACTGCCCTAAAGCATCTCACAACACAACACTCGAGGTGTCAACATGAAGCACAAATACAAGGTCGAAATTGGCCAAGTGCAAGACAGGCGCTGAGGCCAAACTGGCCTTCAGGGAATTGAAACTGCACACTTCATCATCACCCCACATGAAAGAGACGTTTTTCCGTTTTAAAAGGTTAAACGGAGCATCTTATTCAGCAAAGTGGGGAATAAAGCTGGCGTAGTATCCCAACATGCCAATAAATCGAGACAAGTCTCTAACTGTCTTCGGACGCGGAAAATTAACAATGGGACCGATTCGACTGGGGTCCATAACCAAATGCCCGCTACACAAAATGTAGCCCAGAAATTTCACGGATGAAGAAACCCGTGTTACTTTAGACACATTAACAGTCAACCCTGCTCGTCGCAAGCGACTCATTACCCCACGAAGATGTTCCAGATGCTCAAGAAAGAATTACTATAAATAATGATGTCATCAATGTAATTATAGACAAACTTGTACTTTACATCAGACAAAACATGATCCAAAACACACGACAAGGCTGGGGTACCAAAACATGCGCCCATAGAAATACGGTTAAATTCAAATTGATTTCACTGTGTACAAAATGCAGTATACTTATGACTGTCAGGATGCAGCAGACATTGGTGGAAACTGGAATTAAGGTCAATAATTGAATTCACAGTCACTATACCCAAATGTTGAGGAGCGGAATCTAACCGTAGGCACGGGAAACTGGTCAAAATGAATTTTGCGATTAACCGCAGTCATATCTGTAACCAGGGGAAACCATTTCCCTTATCCTTTTTGACCCAAAAGGCCGGCCATGTATAGTCCGAGGTCGATGGGGAGATCACCCCTTCCGCCAACAATTTATCCACCAACCATCCCATGGTAGCCAGTTTCGGAGAGCTATAAATATGAAAAAGTAGCAGCACTGGAACATCATCTGTCACGGTAAACCGGTATGGACACATCACATTTCCCAATACGAGGAGAAATGACATCAGGAAACTGTTCTGATTCAGCTTGCACGGCGTGTCCAGGTGAAGAATCCGCCATTGCAATACAGCCACTAGGGGCAGGCGAACGACTAACAGAGGATACTCAAGGATGGATAGAATCAGGAGCAAACTTAAAAACCAATCTTCGCGGGCTTGGGCATCAACCACCACACGGGCATGACCCAAAAACAAAATGTATTTCCAAGAAAGTCGCCTAATTTTAAAATGCAAATTCACTGAGTGCGAACACCGCACTACACCACCATTAGCGACACAGGTTAGTAAAGAAGAGGAACAATTTAATTTCAATCTCAAATCAGGACGTTTATTAATTAACAAGTACAAAAAACTTCCACGTACAAAGGAATGTGAAGCACCCGTGTCAACCAGAGCACCAAAGCAGCGCGCTCCTCGCCATAGCAATCCACTAATACAAAACAGTCAGTACGTGCAGCATAATGTCTGCGATAAGCACCCTTTGTCACATGTCCATGGACACATTTTAGATATCCGGACATGCCAACCGCAAATGTCCTGGCCGAGAACACTGAAAACACACCCGCGCATTCAGGCTAACCAGGGGCGACGGACAGTTAGCTATTACATGTCCGTACTTAGCGCAGGTAGTACATCTAACTCTCGCCCTTAAGACACCAAAACCAACATAACCCGACCACAGCACGCGAACACCACCATTGATGGTGCCTAAAGACACTATTTGCGCACCTCCGCGGGAAACCTTAACAGATTAAAAATCTGGGGGTAAAACTGAAGCATCAGATCACGACACGGGGGAACCGAACGAAGAAATTAACATTTCCAACTGCAACTTCCACTCTATATCAAGAGCCAACACACGCAAATCCTCGAAAGTAGTAACGTGCGCACGAACAAACCGATGAATATGCGCCTCAAGCATCAGGTGATCTATAATACTTCCCACGAACTTTTCCTTGGCCCTAGTCAAATTCGTGACCCTTGCATAACCTCTGAAATCCTGTACATAATTCGGCACAGTCTCCTCAAGTCGTTGGTAGCGATTGACATACTGACTCTTCATAGCCAACCACACCAGTAGACATACTTTAACTGTCTCGTATCCTGCTCCAGCATGCAGAACCTCGCCCAAAATCATTCTTGCATGGCCGTCCAGCCGTGCCGACAAACACGTCAAAAATGATGCTTTATCAACGAGTTGATGACTATAGTAAATCTGGTCAACACCGACCAAGAAACGCAGCACTTCTACAGATTGAACTATTTGTAACACACGACCCCATTTAACCACCTTATTAAAACACTCTGAGCCGCCGTCTCCGGCCCGACAACCGTCAAAACCATTCCCCCGAGATTCAATCGCTCGACAGAATGTAAAGAATTAACATAAGCCAGCGCACAAATACGCAACCCGGTCACATCTTCATGGTCTAGGAACTTGACACCAGATTCTCACAAATACACGCAACTCCAAATAGCCCATGTGATACACAAATTCGCTTCCCCCACAATAAGCCATGTTCGCTTTACTCAAATTATGTACTGCGATCAAAAAGACAACACTCCGCACAAACACAACACGACACACAAAAACAACAAAACGAAACAAATTACATCACGTTAAAACTCCGACCGAAAACTCAGACAACGGGGTGCCTGCAGGGAGATGTAAAAGTCACGTAAAAATCCAACTCGGGGCAGAATTTGTGGTCCACTTGGACACAAACACAAGTCAGTGTTGTTAATACTTTCAAAGTAAAGTGGAGTCGACTTACGAGAATACAGGTACGTGATATAGTGTAGATTTCACTGATGAAGGGTTCCCGTTCAAAACACATATTGACAAAGCATAATGAAATTTTTATGCATCACGCGACCCCTCAACACTGTTGGTAAAAACTAAACAAACTGAATAATTTACAAAACTCAAAATTGGTAGACACGCGACTTACTGAGAAAACATAGCTTGAACGACCTAAATACACAGGATGAGTTAGGAGGAAAGGTACATGCTTTGAGGGGTGATAGTACTTGTGATTCTGGATAAAATGTTTCTAATAAACGTATGCCCATTTCTTAACCGTTTCAGAGAAATCAGATGAAAACAACAAAGAACGGGAAATGTTAGAGAGATTCTGTGTTGTTCTTTCTACGTAAAAATTCTTAGCATGTTGTTTTGAGATTTAAAAAATAAATCCAGATTTTAATACTCTGTGTATTTAATGTATAAACGAGGGAAAATATATGTTTTAATAAAGAGTGGGACGTACAGTATTGTGTAAAATATTCTGTATTATCTTAATGTGTCTAGCTTGGATTGTAAATGGGATAAGTTATATTGTCTGGGTACTAGGGGTAAAAACTGAAATACATGAATTGATGTTCAAAACATGTTTATACTTACAGCCAGGATACGTACACAATCTAAATAGTACAGTAGTACAGTAAAGGGAAGGGATGCTCTAATATTGAGGTCTAAAACTGAGGTCCAAATAATTGGGGTTTATAAATGTGGTATACAAGGGTGCGGCGGCTACATGGAAGCCTCCTTAAAGCACTACATGTATAGGACGATGAGTAGTCTTATCATTTGCTGGGTTTCAATAATTGGATATGAAGTAGTACGGGGTTAGTGTGAGTATGTGTATGAATGCGTGTGTGTGGAGTGTACACTGATATGTGTGGAGAAATACAGTTGTGCGTGTGTTTGCATGGTGGAGGGTTTTGTGTTTGGGTGTGGGTGTATGGATAAATGGTATGTGTGTGGAGCATTGTAGTTATGTGAGTGATTACATGATAAGGAGTAATGTATGGGTGCGGGTATCTGGATGTGTAGTTTGTGTGTGTGGCGGAAGGTGATGTGGTGGTGTATTGTGGGGGGTGTGGTGTGTGTGGGTATGTGGAGTATGTGTAAGTGGGGTGTGTGTGATGTGTAGGGTGTGTGGATATGTGGAGTGTGTGTGGGGGGGTGTAGAGTGTGTAGTTATGTGGATTAAGTGTGTATGGTGGGTGGGGGGGTTGTAGGTGTGTATGCATACATGCAGCTTTTTATGTGCGATCCAGTCTATGGAAGGGGAGTATGGGATTTATCTTATCTTGAAGTCTTTAAGCTTTTCAACACACTTTACGTATGTTGATACTTGTATATACTTTCATGTTACTAGGAGCTTTTAGCCAATATGGTTACTGCTTGTTTAGGCGACACAAAATGGAGTGAGATAAAAGTTTCGACTTGAAATTATGCAACAGTCACTATACTACACGAATATATAATTTAACATTTATTTCCAGTAGTATAGAGGCCACGACTTTTTTCCATGCGTGTAGGGTAACGTGATGGTTCGTGATGGATGGAGGTTTTCTGTGGCTACCTGCTTCGCAAATTTATACTTAAGTTTTATCATGAGGACTTCGTTGTGTTTCTGTATTAGGCGAATGTTAGGTTTCGGTGGCTCATTAGGTTAGCTGGCTTCATTATGTGCAAGGTATTCACAAAAGTTGGAATCTAGACATGTGTTGTTTATTTTATGTATGATACTTTATTGTGATTGGAAGATATACTTAGGTACATAAAATTGTATATGTCTGAGCAGTTGGAAAAATATATTTTATTTTCCCCCACTATGTATTTGTTTGGGTTGTGGAGGACTTTTTAAAATATATATTACATGAGAAAACTTATTTTGATAGTTGTCTGGGGGAATAGTACGAGAGGGAATATTTCGTATTTGTGGACTGCAATTTTCTATATATATATATATATATATATATATATATATATATTGTTTGCCTTTCTACAGCATTATTTGTTTCATTTATTACTATTATTTATTTATTTTCTATTGAATGGTTAACATAAATTACAAAAAAATGTTAAATCGTTTAATTTACAGAAATACTACAGAAACAATTTTATACATTTATTATCAATAAAAAAAATTTCCCCTTTAATACTTTGAAGTCTCGTTTTTACATATACTGTAGGTTAGCATTACACCAATGTTACACATACCATGGGGTTGTTATAAAACCGAAGTCTCATGGCTTCCGAGTTACACAGTTTTGAAGTGTGTTATGGCACATTTGTATGAGTTGTCTGAACTTAGGACAGCCAAACTGCTTGTGTGCATTAATAATTCTAACATTGTTCGAGTACACACTATATAATACAAGTTTTTGATCATTTCCGATGACGAACAGAAGGACATCTTCATTTATGATACCATCCAACACGTTGGATATCTTACAGTAAGGGATATCACCAGAATCCCACCTGAGTCCATTTTTTGGTACAACTTCAGACAGTATATCTGTTGTATGATGCGGCTTAGACAACCTCAGGGGCAGGGTGGCTCGAAGGTGAAGACATTGGTTGACAGGTCATCGTCACTGTCCGATATCGACACTTGTTTGATGGTGAAAGTGCCTTGTGATTGGAATCCCAGAATGTTGCAATACATACACTGCTAGAAACTTATTTGAGGCTAATAAACGAAACTGTGCTGAACTCCTTACACGTCTCTTTCTAGCAGGGTATTGTTGACACTTGAGGTTTGTGGGCTGTGGCATCTTGTACCAACTCTCGCGATGTGGTGTGTCCAGTTCAGAAGCACTATCCCTGAAGCCATCTACACAAAACAGGCAGTTGCAGGTATCCTTGTCTAGCTGCAGATATGCAGGTAATGTTCTAACATAGAATGGTTTTTCGTGTCGAGAATATGCTTGTTAATCAAATAATGTTGATTTGGAACAATATGACACTAGAGCTAGTGGTTTGCTGAAGACTGATCATGCAGAGTTTGTTAGATGCTGATATATGAAAAGTGGTTAAGGGAACAAATGATAGAGGTGGTAAGGGTTGGTGTACATACATAGAGTGATGCAATATTGCGACACCATTCTGGCATCATGCTTAAGGAATGTGCTGTCTCGGTGTTACATTGAGGGGAGAGTTCAGAGGTTAGTATTGCACCATACTGTGAATCATGTTGTGTGCTGAATCAGCGAAAAGTGGAAATGGGGGGGGGGGGATTTTCTTGCGAGAAAAATGTTGAAAGTTGCCTACAGAGTTGCGTCATGTTGTGACTTGACACCAACGTGATGTCATGTCTCATGAATGTGGTGACTCATGGGATGGGGAGCAAGGGGGAAGTACAAATGTTGGTATTGCACCGTACTGCAACACATGTAAGTGCTGACTCGGCGAGGTAGGTGAGATTGTACATGATGACATCATGGTATGGAGTTGAGGAGTGTCATGAGATAAGCATATGATGAGCGTGCATGTGGTGACTTGTGAAGAAGGGAAAATACTAAAGGCTCGTGATGATGACGGGATGGGGAGGCATTTCTGCCAATGACTATAGTATAAAGTATAGTGGGGGTACTAAGGAAGCCTGCCTAAGCATATATTGTTGGTTACTTTTTATTTTATTTTGAAAATTTATATTCTATACGAGGAGTGAGTGGGGTTAGGAAGGAATGCGAAATCGAAAGGTTTTTGGACGATTCGAAAAAAAAAAAACAATTGTTTATTTGATTGGATTTATTAGGAATTGTTCTGGGATAGCTGGGGTACATGGTAGGGGACATAAAGGTGCCCATCCAGGTGTGGTATAGATATTAACTTAAATTTATTTTACTAAAAAAATTATAATTTTGCTATGAGATATTAATGTGGTATGTTTGGAATGCTAAATACAAAAAAATGAAAGATTCTGAGATAACCCCTGTATTTTTATTTTATTGGATTTATTGGAAATTGTTCGTTGATAGCTAGGATAGGAGTTGGTTTATAGATCTAGGTGTTGGAAAGGGTGAGGAGCTCATCCAGGTGTGTTATAGTTAGTTACTTGAATTAATTTTACTATAAAAAAATGTTTTTACTTTATGAGAGGTGAGTGAGTGCAGTGTGTTTTGAATGTAAAAAAGAGAAAATTTTGGAAGACTCCGAGACAACCACTATATTTTATTTTATTGGACTCATTGGAAATCATCCAAGGATAGCAAGGATAGGTTTTGGATACAATTATTAGCTTGGGAAAGGGTGGGAAGCTCATCCAGGTGTGATATAGTTTTTTACTTAACTTATTTTCTCTAAATAGATGTTATTTTAACTATGGAGTATGAGTGGGACGTTCATAGGAGTGAAGAATCAAAAAAAAATTTGGAAGACTCAGAGGAAACCGTATATGTTATTTGATTGGATTTACTGAAACTTGTTCGGGAAGAGCTAGGATAAGGGTTGGGTTTATGTTAACATGAGATAGGGTGGGGGAGATCGTTCAAGTGTGATATGGTTATTTATTTAACTAAGTTTTACCAACAATATGTTTTATGTTATGAGGTATGAGTGGGGTTTGGTAGGAATGTGAATTAGATAAATTTTTGGAAGACTCTGAGTGAACCTATATATTTTACTTGATTGGATTTATTTAACATTGTTAGGGGATAGCTAGGATAGGAGTCGGG
Organism: Medauroidea extradentata; assembly: GCA_003012365.1. NCBI lineage: Eukaryota > Metazoa > Arthropoda > Insecta > Phasmatodea > Phasmatidae > Medauroidea > Medauroidea extradentata. Next base: position 17,928 of record PNEQ01108148.1, read on the forward strand.
TTTACTTTAATATCATGGGGAATGGGAGAGCCCATTCCGGTGTGGTATATTTTTTAATTTAAGTTATTTTTTTACTACCAATATGTTTTGTATTATGTTGTATAAATGGGCTTTGGTAGGAATGTGAATTAGAAAAATTTTCTGAACTCTGAGAAAACCTGTACATTTTATTTGTGTAGATTTATTGGAATACATTCAGGAATAGCTAGAATGGGAGTCTGGTTTAAGTTATTAGCATTGGAGAGTGTGAGGGTGCCTGTCCATGTGTGACATAGTTATTTACATAAATAATTTTACTAAAGAAAGGTTTTTACATTACGAAGTATGAGTGGGGGCTGGTAGGAATGCAGAATTAGAAAAAAATTTGGAATACTTGGAGGAAACCCTTTCAAGAAGGTTGCCTACATTTTAGGAAAACAATTGACAGGTGTTGCAGATGAAATGGACGTCGGAAACAAGGTTGCGGGCACAAATTATATTACCATAAAAATTTAGGAGTTTTTTTTTTAATTAAAAATTTTTGAAAATTTGGGAATTTTTGGAAATTTTAAAATTTTCGGAAATCTCGAAAATGTTTGAAAATTTTGAAAGTGACATCATCCAATATGGCAGAGGAGCTGTCATCCAAGATGGTGCCAGTGATATCATCCAAGATGTCGTTTGTGACGTCATCATCGGCTCCGAGGCACCAATCCCCCGTCCCCTTGTGCCAGAACCGCCCAAAATATACTACTATGATTGATGTCAGTAACAATGAACAATTTTTCAAAACTACATAACAAAAAAACAAACTTCAGTTACTATTAAACTGTTTGAAGTAATCAGTTCAAGAATATTAATAAGTTTGTAGTTTACCAGGTCAAAAATATTTTCAGATACTGGTGAAAATAGTTTAGAAAGTATTTGAAAATTTACATAAATTTGATTAATAATTTGAATGTTATAACGTGTAAATTAAAGGAAATAATGAGTATACCTACTCAGGTTCTTGTCATGCTGTATTTAAACATTTGCATTTACTTTACTAGTTTTTTTATTGTTTTGACTTCCTTCACATGATCTTTCATTAGGTACTAGTAAACTTAGTTCTTTTGCAGCATATGTGTACAGGTTATTAATACTTCGTCTTTTTAAAACTATTACTACATGCACTTTGATGGTAATGGTTGGCATTTATGTAAAAGAATTTCTTTGTGCAATTAGTATTCCTCCATGTATGTAGGCCACTAACATAGTAAGTTTTTGGTTGTCATTTCACTTTTCAGCTGCTGGAAGGATATGTTTCGAGAGACGGCTTGGATGTTTTGAAAGTGGAGAATCAGAAGAAAATGCTTCACAAATGGTGGAGGCAAACAAAACTATATTTGAACTTTCTGGAGAGTTGAAGTTTTCTCTTCCAGTTTATAAGTATATTTCTACTCCAAAATGGAGAAAACTAGTCAAAGCAGAGGATTTTTTTTATAGGTAGGTTGTTAAGCAAAATTAACTATGTTTAAATTAGAAATTTTTAAAAATTTGATATTACATTGTTTTTTGCGCAAGTATTAATAAAAATAATTTACAAATATCTTACTGTAGGGACATACTTTGGAGTTCTGGCGATGTTTAAAGATGTGGACTGTTAGAGTATGAACAAAAATTAAGTTATTAAAAGGCATATGTATTCTTGACTATCTAAAGAACACTAGTATATGTTCATTTTTAGGTACAAGTGAAATTATACGAGTGTTTCATTACTGCCTCAATTCACCCAATTGCAATGCATGATTTTCAACCCACAAGATATTTATACATGTTGTAGATATCTGTGTATGAGAACTGGCAACCTTGCATAGACTTGACAAGCATGCAGTGGTTCTTTTGTCTATATAGTCCAACAGCCATCTTGGGTCTGTGATATGCATTATGTAGGAGTGTGATTAGCACATGGTGTTGTTTAATTAATCCATCCACATGAACTAAAAGGAAGTAAAACATGGCACAGTCTAGTGGATATTATGTGTAACCAATTTGTGATATTTCTTCAACTGTTTTAGTTCGTCAGCAGTGAGTTAACATGTAAGCATTGTTGGCCACACTACTGTATATATTTATAAACTTTACTTGTGGTAACAAGGTTGTTTCTTGTGGAAATTTTGCTGACTTTTAGTGCAGTTTGCTGAGAATTTACTTGCAATGGCCGGTCTAAATATTGTCAAGCTCCAAGACTGTGTAGACTTGCAGAGTCCTACTGCTCGTAAGGACTGGGAGGTTTTCGAGGGGGACTTTGAAAATTACCTAATTGCAGCAGGTCAGGACGAATGTCGTGATAAAGTTAAGATAACACTTCTTAAAAATATGCTTGGGTCGCACGGAGAAGGCTTATTTGAAACCTTTGATATTTCTGCAGAAGACAAGTTAGTGTACAGCAAAGTAAAAGATACTTACCGAACATTTGTGGCGTCAAAGACAAATCCTCTTTACGAATGTTTCTTGTTTCATCAGCGTGTGCAATACGAGGGCGATACATTTTACCATTTTCTGACTGATTGTCGTCGGCTTGTCAAAACGTGCAGTATGATCATCCGGTCGCGCGAGAAGAGAATATGTTGATTGACCACATTGTTCAAGGCGTCAGGGATGGAGCGTCTCGAGAGGCGCTACTGCGGATGGAAAATGCCACCCTTGCAAAAGCAGCAGCACACTGTCGGCTAGTTGAGCAAAGTCAACAGCAAGCTAAGGAAATACAAGTCAAGAATTGTGTTCAAAATGGTAATCATGCGAGTGTCGATTTTATAGCAAGTAAAAGTAGGAAGTCTGCCAAACTCATAGCCAGTGGTAACACCGTGAGCAGTAATGGTGAGTACACTTGTTCCCGCTGCCAAACTAAGCATAAACACAGGCAGTGTCCAGCCTATGGACAGAAATGTGCCAAGTGTGGAATTTTAAATAATTTTGGTGTTTCATGTGAAGTTCGCCTAGTGAGGGAAGTAAAGGTGGAGCACTCTTCCAATGAATCGCTGTATTGTGATACTGTAGCAGTTAATTGCCCAACTAACTCTAACATTTCATGTACAAATCAGTGGAGGGAGCAGGTATTTATTGAAGGCAAGTCCATTGACGTAAAATTGGATCCTTGGTCAGAAGTTAATATTTTCCCTTTCAAGATATTCCAGACAGTAGATAAGCAATTTAAGGTTAGGTCAACAGCCCTCAAAATAGAAGTCTGGGGTGACACCGTTCTCCTATGTCGGGGAGTTGTTGATTTGTTGTGTTCTGCCAAGGGTCAAGAATGCTACACACAGTTTGTTGTCATTGTTTCTGATAGCACCCCTTTGTTAGGGTTGTACTCTTGTGTTGAATTTAACCCAGTAAAAAGAGTTCATTCTGCTTCTCAAGTGGCTAAAGACTGTATTGTTAAGGCTAATGCTCAGGTGTTTTCTGGTACTGGCTGTTTTCCTCAAGTATGTAAAATAAATACCAGGGATGCTAGCCAGCCTCTACAAAGAGTACCTAGAGCCATTAAAGAGGCACTAAAAACAGAGCTAGACAGACTAGTGCAGAAAGGGATTATATGTAAAGTGCAGACAATTGATTCAAAAGCAAGGGTTAGTAACCTTGTACTTGAGGATAAATCTACTTTACTTTGCTTGGATCCAACCGAGTTGAACAAGGTGATTATTAGAGACTATCATGCAATCTCAACTATTGAGGAGATGTTCGAGAAGTTGACCGGCAAGAAATACTACTCTGTTTTTGATCTTAAGGAAGGGTTTCATCAGTTGCAACATGATGAAGATACTCCTCTGAAGTACTGTTTCTCCACACCGTTTGGTTGCTACCACTACCTACATATGCAATATGGCATAACCAATGCTACAGAGACCTTTCAGAAGTTCATTGAGGAGAATTTTTGTAACATTCCAGGCGTAATTTTTTTTGACGACATCTTGTGCACTGGAAGAACAGAAGTGAAGCATGATGAGTGTGTAAGACAAGTGGTTGAGCATGCTCTATGTCTAAGTATCAAATTTAATGCTGATAAACTTTAATACAAAGTTCCACAAGTGAAGTACGTTGGCCAGATATTTTCTGCAGAGGGAATGTCACCTGATCCAGAGAGAGTTTGTGCGCTGACTAGTTTGCCAGCACCCACCTTTTGCAAAGAAGTGCAGAGAGTTTTAGGTATGTTCAACTATGCCCATTCATATGCCCCAAACATGTCAAGTGTCTGCAGCCCTTTGTATGATCTTCTGAAATCTGATGTAGAGTGGGCCTGGTTACCTTGCCTTGATGAGGCTTTTAGTAGACTTAAGACACTGATTTCCAGCTCACCAATCCTTGCAACATTTGATCTATCAGCTACCCTTGTTGTTCAGTGTGATGCATGGCAAAGTGGTTTAGAGGCAACTCTTTTTCAGGAAGGTCCTAAGGGGCTTCAACGTGTGCATATTACTTCCAGGTCACTGACAGAAGCCGAAAGAAACTATTCTCAGATAGAAAAATAACTGTTAGCTGTTTCGTTTGCCACTTCAAAATTTCATTATTATGTTTATGGAAAGAGTGTGCAAGTTCAATCTGATCACAAGCCTCTCGTCAATGTGATGGCCAAGTCAATTCATCAAATAGGCTCAGTACGATTTTAGAGGTTATGGCCCAAGTTGCTGAATTATGACATAGTTGTAACCTGTCTGCCAGGTAAACTTATGTATTTTGCAGACCATCCGTCAAGAGCCTACCTCCCTGACAAAGTGAAAATTGACCCCACAATTGAGAGATCACCCTTAGTTAGGGGGTCGTCCTTGAAGGAGGTGGAAGCTCTTAAGGGGCTTCCTATTAGGAGTAATTTAGATGATTCCCGAGTCCAGGTTGTGTTTTGGGTTATTCAGAGGGTTTCACCTTGGTTTTCCTGAGGTCTCGAGGATCTCGGCTAGGGTGAATAATAGTGGAGGCTCCAGTTGACGGTGCCGGCGCATTCCCTTTCCTCTTCGGACCTCCCACTCCACTGGCCAGTGAAGGGTAGGCCCGGGAGGGTAGGGGGTGGTCTGGTTCCGTCGACTGGCGGTAGGGGCGCGCACGTCGGCAAGCTGAGCTGGCGGCTGCTCGAGCAAGAGAGCTCACTCTTGTGTCGGGCGTGGACGAGGAGTGGTCTAGGCTGGGAAGCCAGCCTCACTGTGTGAAATGGCGGATTAACGAGTGCCGCCGGATGGTATCCGAGACTTAATGTGTGTTTTCTGCACCGCTTGATAAAGGGGTCAGGAGCATTACTAAGGGACATTGCTGCTTGTGTGGTGAATCCACTTAAGCTGACGGCGGAACATCAAGATATGGGTGAATCTCCCCCCTCTGTTTCTGTGCCGTTGCATTTATCGCCATGAAGGTCCACTGAACTTGGGCAAATGGCAAACACTTAGCTTCCTTTAATGTCAAGCGGGGCCTTAAGCAAGACCGGGAGAGCCGAGTAACAGCAAATACTAATGTGCCTGGATTTGCACAGGCTGATGAGCTTGTGAAAATTTAATGTCGCCCTCGGAAAAGGAGATTGTCTACTAACCTTCAGATTTCCTGAAAATTACTGGAGACTATATGCAGATGAATGTTCTGAGAGAAGTTAAGGTGTTGTGGCGGAAAAATTAATGTGTCAAATTGTACTAATAATGAACGTTGGGCCTTTTATTGTTTTTTGTGGTGGGCGATCGACGATTTGAGAGTGTGTAAATTAGAACTGTGAACACTTTGTACGAAGCCCTGTTGGAAGTATGCATTGCTTTGTAAAGGCTTGTAAATTTGAAAAGTAACTGAATATATTGGTGATCAGTGATTTTGCCTGAGTTTTCTTTGTTCAAGAATGTTGACAAACCTTGCAGCCTACATCTTGAAGAATAGGTAGGAGTTTTGCTCGAGTCTTGCACTGTTTGTGCGAGCTTAGCCGTGGGGTTAAGCCTTCTGAGTGTTTGTTTATTAAGGCCTTCAGCCCGATAGAGTAATTAGGGCCAGTTATCGGATCACAATGATGGAGGTAGTTCACACAGTTAGCAAACATATGCCAATGTCCAAAAAGCATCTGACTCAGTTCTAGTTAGAAACTAGTGCTGATTCCTTGTTGAGTCAATTATCCAAATTTTGTTAAGTCAGTCTGGCCAACATTCAATTCAGTTCCTGAAGAATGTAAGCATTACTAAAAAATTAAGGATGATCTCTGCGAGGAAAAGGGCATCATATTTCTTGGTGGCAAAGTAGTGGTTCCTGTAGCCTTCAAGGATATGTCTCGTAGTTGTTTCGTGAAGGCCATTGTGGAGAAACAAATACCAAATCTAAAGGTCGCCAGTTATTTTATTGGCCCTCTATGACTTTAGACATCATCAACTTCATCCAACAGTGCCGTATTTGTGAAAAATTTCGCCCAGCTAATTTCAGGCAACCTTTGCAGCCACATGCCCCACTAAACCTTCCATATGAAAAAGTAGGTGCAGATATCTTTGAACTCATGGGAAAATCATATCTTGTTCTAAATGGCTTGGTATCTGTGAACTCCCTAACAAATCTTCTGCAGCAGTTATTAATGCCATGCAAACTGTCTTTGCTACTCACGGGTTCCCACGAATATTGTTGACTTACAATAACCCATTCAGTTCCTATGAATGTCGTCAATACTACACTCAGCATGAAATAGAGCTATGCACCAGTAGCCCACACTACGCTTGCAGCAATGGGTTGGCAGAATTGATGTCAAAATTAGTAAGATGTTACTGCGGAAAAGCCAGGGAACTGACTACAGAGAGATGCTTCGAGAATATAGGAACACTCCCCTTCCTGGATTAGACTGGTCTCCAGCTCTTCTGCTCTTCAACAGAAGACTTCAAACTAAATTACCCATATCATACAATTCCCTGAAACCAAAGGTCATCCAACCTTGTCATGTAGTTCAGGCTTTAGTCTCTTAAGTGGCAAAAGATGAAAGATATTCATGATAGAACTGCTCGTAGACAGGAGGTGATTTTTGGCAAAGGTGGAAAGGTGGTTGTCGGGACACACAACTGTGCCACATGTAAGCCTAGGGTGATAGTAGGGCAGCATTCGTCTCCCCGCTCAACGGAATGTCATTGACATTCAAAAGTCCAAAGTTTCACATCAGTAAAGAGAGGGGTCTCCGGCGCTGATGGAAGTCGATTGTGGTCTTAGATCAGGTGGAAATGACTTTCAGTGCTGTAGTGAGAAGCTTGGGCAGTCTTCATGTTCTCCATTGGGACAGTCTTCATGTCCTTCACCATTGGAACCTGATTTCCGAGTATTTGGGCCAAACTCAGATGAGTGCATAACAACGAGAAGTGGTAGGGTGGTCAAGTCTGTAAAGAGACTAGATCTGTAAATAATGTTCTAGGAAGTATGTGTGTTGGCTCTGAATGAGGATGTCATAGTTATTACTCTATCTCTATGTGCTGGAACAGTAAAGTGTTTATGTGATGTATGTTGTATGTTTAACTGTGCTTATTATGTATTGGAAATGCTTTGTGTAAATTGATTAGTTTGTTGTACTGACATGTAATCTCTGCAGTACTCCTGCAAGGAATCTGTAAAGCTGAATTTGTTGCAATGTATCTCAAAGAGGGAAGGTGTTGTAGATATCTGTGAGTGAGAACTGGCAAACTTGCATAGACTTGACAAGCATGCAGTGGTTATTTTGTCTATGCAGTTCAGCAGTCATCTGGGGTCTGTGATGTGCATTATGTAGGAGTGTGTCTAGTAAAGTTATGTGTTGTTTAATTAATCCATCCACATGAACTAAAGGGAAGTAAAACAATGTATACACTGTTTAGAAAACTACTCATGCATAATGAAAGCGATATTGTGCAAAAACTCTGTACATGTTGTTGATGTACAAATGTGTGTGAAACATATTAATTTAATGTAAAATCACACTGTGACAGTACTTTGTTTTATTACTTGCCTGTTTAATCACTTTCCAATATTCTTTAATCTGAAAAAATCTATCACAATTTTTCCTCTACTGTCAGCCCTATTACCTACAAAATTATTGGGAACTTTGTGCTTAGTTACCTATTGTGAATTATGCGCACAGTAAGTCCTTGATTAATGGATAGGTTACATTTGCTAACAACGTTCGTATTGCAAAATGTCTGTTAGTCATTATGTTTTCCGAAAGTTCTAAGAACTGTTCTAGCTGTCAGAGTTAGGTAACCCATTCTTGAACATAACGTTACACTAAGGTTAGTATCTTAAAATTGGTGCATCATAGATAAAATGCAAAGGACAAAAATTATTTGCATTCAATCATCAAATATTTGTGTAAAATTTTCCCTTGTCTAAGACTGTTTCAAATACATACTCAAAAAAAAAAAGAGTTCCACACTGAATTTTTCTAAGTCCAACTGTCTGAAAATATTTATTTCCCCTTTTCTACATAGCACTACCTCCTTCCTTCCTAATTGCCGCTACCCCAGGTCTTGGATCCGTCCGTCGTTTCGCAAACAATACTTCCATTAGCATAGGTAAGACATCTTCAGCTAGCCCTTCCTAGCATTTTTCGATTTCTAAATGCCTCCTCTCACCACTTAAGCTTCTATAGTAATCTAGCAGTTTCTGGCCTCTGCAGCACTGCCCAGCACTTTCCAAAATCGCTCCAGGCGAACGCTGGGGGGTTCCTTAACAAAAGCCATGGCCGACTCCTCTCCTAGCTTATGTCATTGTACCAAGTTGTGTGTCACTGTCTCTAACCTGGCTGTCGATGAGATGTAAAGCCAACTTATCTTACCTTAACATTGACTAAATGCATAATCATGCCATTCTTAATTTAGACCTCTATTGGGAAAATAGAGCAGCTACTCCATATTGCTCATTCTTGAGCAGCTGCAGTTACTATGTCTATGTAGTTGCATTAGCATAGTAGATTGTTACCTTTTCTTTTAGTGAAATGTATATGTATAGTAGTTATTTTGTTTGTATATATACACAGAAAACAGCCACCACCAATCCCGGCCATGTGACCATGGGATTTCCCACCTACTGGTGAGTCAAAATAATTTACTTTTTTTATTCTCACTATTCCTCGAAATCATGCATGATAAATTTTTATTGTTTTTATTAAAAGTGTGGATCCAAGTGTCTCTTTTGTTTTGGCATCCATTTTTGGAAACTATAAAGAGAGATGTATCGCCTTGACTCGAATGGATCTTTCTGCCACCCGTAGTATCCTTCACGGATGCAATGACGCTCAGACATTTCAAAATTAAGACTCAGACATTTCAAAATTAAGAGGTCAACAATTTCATTCAGAAGTCCAGTCATGCTCCTAAGTTCTTAAAGATAAATACATTTTTTTTGGCATTTTATTTAGGAATTATTTTGTTTACTTATTAAAATTTTTGAAATTTTATTAACCAAATTTTTTTTGCAATTCAAGGAACCGTAAAACTATATTAAGATGTTTTCCAAAGGACTAAGTGCTAGCTACAATTGTTTTAGCCGAGAAAACTTCCTAGCCAGTATAGTATAAATGTAGAAACTACTGTAAGAGAAAAGACTACAGTAAGTCATTTACTCCTTAATCAGTTTGTATGTTAGTTGCTATGCTTAAAATTCTAATACAAAACAGTACAATGAAAATAAAAATTTGTCATAGTGCAACCATGTACTAGATAACTCGGTTGTACAACTGCTGGAAAATATTTTCATGCCCGACATGATTCACTGCAAAATATGACTGTTGCAAACGTGGATTGAATATCTAGTGTGTGTCGTGCCAGCATGCACATCTAGATCCTCTGTATTTCATCTGTACACTATCTGGTGGCTGAAATGAGCATCTAGGTACCCAGTTTGAACTGTGTATGCCTATATCTTCAGTATGTCATCCTTAACTTGATGTAGCAGTTGAACCAAGCATCTAGGTGTCTAGTATTCACAGCGAGTGCACATAGATCATCTATATTTTATCCGTTTATGAATGAGCATCTAGGTAGACTGTGCCGCACAGCTGCAAATAGACACAGTATGAAACTCAAATGGAGATGATGTATTGGGCTACTGTTGGAATGTGCTACTATGCAGGGTGCTGTACCAGTTTCATTACCGTCAAAGTGCAGTGATTTACAATGTGTTTACGGAGCGTCACTTTTTTTAAATATAATTGTTGCTTACGTATGTATATCTTTCCAAAAGTAATATCAAGACAGATTGTCATGTATTCTTAGCGAGCAGTGATGAACACAGCATACATATTGAGGTAGATTCACAAATTACAATCACAAGCTTAATAAGATTTTATTGAGTTTATGATCATATTATTTTTATGTAGATTGATATGCACAATCACATTGATAAACTAAGATCTAGCATGCTAAAAATGTACTTGGAACTTGAATGCACGTAAGTATGATTATTTCAGTGTGTTTTGTGGTAGTATACACGAAGGTAGCCAGTGGTGGCTGATGAGCATAGAAAAGGGAGAGTGATGAAGAACACACTGTAAACAACTGGTGCCCTACGTGGAGGCTATTCCCTTCCCTTACAGAAATTGCTTTGTTGTGCTAGGCAACAATTCCCTCCCTTTTTGACTGAGCATTGTGAGGTTGCAACCACTCCACGTGGGTTTCTAAAATACGAAGGGTACTGCATCACACAACTCTTGTATAGAAAGAATAAAAATAGCTATGCTTATGGAGAAATATTTTAAAAGTGAGTTTGATCCTACTTTCTGAAGGAAAAAGGAGGCTTATCTGACAGCCTTCCTTATCTGTGTGAATGTGTGTGTGCTTGTGTGTCCTAAATATTTTTAAACCCGTTGATAGAATGTTATCAAATTGAGTTCACATAAATCTGACTTGATTTTTGTCTACTTCATCTGTGCCATGTTCATATTTTCAAAATGGTAGTCATTTTAATATTTTTGATGACACTTGATATCTAGTAAACTGTATGTTGGAATTTCATTAAAATAGTTACATATTAAATTTGTAGTAAGGTTACTTGACTATTATGTATTAGGTTCATGCTGTGTACTATTTAGTTTTAAAAAGGCGGAGATTTTTGTATTTTTAGCGTATTATTAAGTATCTGAGGAAATATTTTTACGAAGTTCATCACACTTGTTACATAAATATTACATACTGAGCTGATTTGACATTTGAGTAATTCATTCATACTATGTCAATATTTTTGAAACTGCAGCCATTTTTATGTTTGTAGGATAATATAACACATCTAAGAAAATATTTTTCTGAACGTTAAAAACGTGGTACACATATACTTCTTTGTTAGCTGACTTGACTTTTTTGTGTATCTCGTTTATTGTATGTTTATATTTTTAAAATGGTGGCCATGTTTATACATTTAACATCGTGAAACATATCTGAGGAAATGTTTTTCCGGATTTCATAAAACTTGTACACTTTTACTTATTGCATACTAAGCTGACTTGACTGGTGTGTATTTGGTTTATCCTGTATTCATATTTTGATAATGGCTGGCATTTTCTTATTTTTAGTGTTATGTTATGTCAAACATTAAAAACGCATTATTTCAGAGTTTCACCAAATTCTGTGCGCACATTTTACATACTAAGCTGACTTTATGTTTGTGTATTATATTTTTCTATGTTAGTATTTTTAAACTGGCAGCCGTGGTTATAATTTAATAATAATATGACAAAAATATTTCTCCAAATTTAATCAAACTTGAGGCATTTTAGTCAGTTTTGTTAGCAATTTCATCGTTAAATGTAAGGCGCATGCCTTTCTTTCGCCATTTAATGTTAAGACAATAATAAAATAAATAAAAATTAAAACATTTATTAGTAAGCTGCCTCACCTTTCTTTTGTTTTGTTTATTTTGTGTTCACAGTTTCGAAATGTTAAGTATTTTAACATTTTCGGAATGCACAAAATATCGGAAGAACCATGTTTCAGAATTTTATCAAATTTAGTGCGAATTTAAATCTTATTACGTTGACTTCAATTTTATGATTTTTTGTTTGAAGGCATTCGTATTTTCAAAATACAGTAGAACCTCGATTATCCGCGACTCGATCATCCGATTTGCGGATTATCCGCGATTTTTTATAATGCAAATTATTTTTTACACTGTTAACAATTTTTTTTACTGCGCCTGTGAAATTCTGGTAACTTCAGAAGTTTGTGTCTATATAGTCGGTTAAGCATTTGCATTCGCATTTGTGCTTATTAATATACAGTATGGCACACTTGTTTTCATTTGTTTGAGGTAGTAGGCTATTTTAATTTGAAAGAACTGTCCTCTCCCGCGC
>PNEQ01108151.1:0-18214 GCA_003012365.1 Medauroidea extradentata
GGGGGGGGGGGGGGGGGCTATGTCAGTTCTACGACCACGTCAGTTGACAGAACTTCTTTCCTCTCTCCATTACGCTGGAGGTTATGCGGGGCGTTGTTGAATATTGGATGCTATGGCCAGTAGGGTTTCGGCTTTATGTCTGGTGTACGAACTCTTCACGTCTCGTGGTAGCCAATGGTAGGAACGATACACAAGCACCAATAGACGGTGTATATGGTTTATGGACAGGGTAAAGGGATGCCAACAGGTGGTGCGTATGGTTTGTAGAGGGTAAGAATTGTAGGGAGTTCTACGACCTCGGCAGTTGACAGAACATTTTTAGAGGACGTGCGCAGAGTGGTTCGTGGTGGAGGGAGTAAGGGAAAACGTAGGAAAAAAATTCTGTGAAATGACGAGATCGTAGAAGTGACCTTTTCTGTTTAACGGTAACCACGATAAATGATCAGAGCCCGGACAGATTTATCAGTTCTCTGTCCTGTGCATTGTCGTTCAAGAATACGTAGGCCTATTTGTGAACTCGAGCAAACATCAGCTTCTTACTGGCTGCACGCATAGATGTACAGTAATACTACGTGATTGGGCCTGTATTTAGTTGCTTCTTTATTATTGGTCGAGCACCCTCCAGGGCGCCGATTAAATATCACCACCTGTTATTTGCGCCGACGCAGCGCAAGTGCAGGGCAAGTATAATGAGTCTCCTATTGCATGTGTTTGAGTACTTAATTCCAATGCAGCGCAGCCGGACGCAAAGCTAAGTGCAAATTTTGCGTTTCACCCATAAACAGCGATATTTATTCGGCCCCCAGGAGGTGCAAAATCCAACTGCATAAGTGACATGAACAGTGGCGGCTCTAGGGTTGTTGCCGGAGAGGGCATAAGTTGCAGAGAACTGTATATAATTGTTCGTCAGTAACACCCTGGTATGTAAGTGATGCTTATTACAGGTCACAACACGATAAGTAGCCAGTAGATATTTCATGGTCATTGGTATACGACGGCGCGTTCACACGAGTTAACAGTTCTTGGTGACTTGTTCCCAACCTGCCAACAACTGGACATGAACGTTCAGTTTTCTGATGTTTTGTTTGTTCCCAAAAGAAAATGCAAATGTTTCAGTTCTCTTAAAATGGTTATTCTAGACGTGTAGGTAAACGCTTCACGGCGGCATAGAAACGATACGTCTGGCGCATGTAGGTATCTTCAAAGGCACGTTCGCGCGGTCGAAAAGGGCGGCGTTGTGTTCCATTTAAATTGGGCTGCCGACCTTTGTTGCGCGGGGCTACCACGGCGGCCTACTAGAGGAACGTTAACCCGGTCTGCAAGGAAGTGTCGCACACATCTGCCCGTAATCCTGTCCGCCATGCAGGATTAGCCGCTACAAAGGACCTCGTGTTCTGCCCCAGGACCCAGGCATGTCACGCTCGATTCCGTCACCCCGCGCAGCCAACACTTCGTCCTCTCCCTGTACCCAGCAGAAGTTTCCCTGAGGTTTTTCAAGTGGGGGAAAAAATATAATCTTATATTTGTATAAAAAAATGGGAGTACATTTTCCCCTTACAGAAATTAGCGTAGTTAGATTTCCATAAATGGAATATCAAAATAAAAATTTGCATATTTTTACTTGAAACAAATCATGAAAACCAACAAACAAAATGAAATGAAGTAACTCACATTATAACTTCATGTCCTGAGCTAAAGCTTGAGGTAAAAAATAGTGTTTAAATAAAATTATCATTTTTGATATTTCATTAATTACTCTTAAAAATTTTTATAATGGAATTTTATAATGGATTTGTAAATTTTTCAAGCCGTCGACTGTGATATGTAGTTTTGCTGTGATGTTATCTTTATTTCATTATGTTTTTATTGGTTTTCAAGTTTTGTATGAAGTAAAAATATGCTACTTTTTACTTTGAAATCCCATTGTGGAAGGGAAAGCTGGCTCAGCCAATTTTTTTTTTTTTTTCGTAAATGGACATTGTACTCTCAAGTATTTCCTACAAAACTAATGCTATTTTATTAAAAATAATATAAAATAATATTATGATTTTTTCCCACTTGGACATCCTTAAGGTGTTCTACTTTTTAGTGATATTTTTTATGCCTAAACGAGAGCAGATATCAAAAATTCGTCTGTCAGTTTTGTTCAAAATCGTCTTCTCCATGTTGGCTGACATTTTAAAGGCAGTTAACAATATTTTTTAGCTATTAATATATGCAATGAAATTCTTTTTAATTGACATTTTAGTGGAAACCGTATAATTTATTGTTTTAAATATTAGTTACCTCGGCATACAAATATGCCAAACTGATTTTTGATATATGCTCTCGTTAAACTTAAAAAAACAATAACTATCGCAAAAACTGTACAAACAAGAGAGCGTAGCCTTAAAATGCATATTTTTGCCTACATGTAAGTTCATATTTCAGAAAAAAACGTCTCTTAGGTATGTCCAGTAGGTAAAATTGGGTTAATTTGCCTAATTTTGGGGTTGCTTTGTACAATTTTTTTATAAGTAAAGGTTAACAGAATTTCAAGTTGTTGAAGACTTCACCATTCACATCTTTAATAATAATAAGTACTTTAGAGTGGCGTGTATCTTGGAATCCTCAAACAGAATGAAATGAATCTGGTGTGGTGGTGCATACCCAAATAGCAAACTGGCCCACTTGTGCAAATCTGATCGTGATAAGCAGCCCACAGGCAGTAAACATTCGTGGCCACACGTGGCATACATGATGCATAATGAAATCACCCACACATTAACCACAAGTGTACCACAAGCATTCTTATTATACTCAGATGTTTGTAGGTCAGTTTGCTAAGTCTGCTTGTGGACCGTATACTGAAATATGTCAGTCGTTTGAAACTAATTTGCCCATATTAAAATTATTTTAGTATAACAACAAACATATTTTCTGACATGGCCTGATTAACAACCATTCCAGCAAAAGTAGACCATCATACTAGCGAACGAAGGCCGCATTTGCCAACAGTTGTCCAACTGAAAAATGATTGTTAGAGATGATGGTTTATCGCGGGAAAACTTGACTATTTGCTAGGCTTCAACGTGCGTTCAGCTTATCAAAATATTACTGGCTTTTCCTTGTACGTGGAGCTACTGCCCTATTTGACCTAGCCAATAAGAAAACCGCTATTATAATATTTGATGCATGTTATTGATCTGTAGACAGCTACGTTGTGTCAGTGTTTTCAAGGCTATGTTGGCACAAAACATTTACGATATGCCATCATCTCTAATGATTGTATTTGCAACTAGGGTAGTTCCCTCACTTTACGGTAGGCAAAATACTTCCAAGAAGGTAGGTATAGTCTTTTCCATGAATGAGTGTATTTATTATTATACTGTTCCGCTGCGCAGGAACAGCCACTGATATTTTGTAAGAAGAAGTTCGCAGCAACTTGTTTCAATGCATTATGTGTACATCTGCAGTTCACCGCCATGGTCAGTCATTGGATGTTCGACCCGCAAATCAAAGACGCGCGCAGTTGCAGTAACATACAAAAATGCGCATAATGCACTGAAACAAGTTTGTGTAAAATTATTTTCCCCAAAAATCAGTGGCATTATGTAAAAAGGTATTCTCGGTCAACTTAATGTGAGATGCAAAGCAACGCTAGGAGCAGCACTATCGCACCAGTCAGAAGGCCGCAATTCCCGCAATAGTGAAATATATTTTTTTCGTATGTGTGGGAATGAAGACGTGAATTTGTTTCGTTCTCAAAGATTCGTGTGGATTTATTTTCTGTTGGTAGTTCACGTATGTAAACAAACATTGACGGTAAAAATATAATGCGAAACATATTATAAATAAATAAATAAAAAAAAATGGCACAATATTTATTAAAGCGTGTACTGGAAGTGACGCAAAATAAAAACGCATGGACAGAATGTTTAAGTAAACGATTTATGAATGCTAAAAACATAATTTATAAGGAAAAATACATAAAAATTTTATTTTTTTGGTACACGAAAAATTTGATTAAAATTTAGTGTGTACCCAAATCTTTTCTTTGAGAATGCTTACAGGTTATTTCATGCGCTATGTAAGACTTCATTCACACGAATGGTATTGTTATTCCAAGTAACACATAATAATATAATAGAATAATGTCAACAAACCGTTTTCACTAGATTAAACATTGGCGCAATATTTCTGCAAACTTAACTTCGAAATGAATTTTAACAACGTTCTTTGCATACAAAGTATGGAAGGTTAAAAATGAAACAGTAAAACTGGAAAGTAATTTTAAGAAAGATTTGTAATCTAAATATATATATATATATATAATTAAAATTTAAAAATTACGCTATACCAAATAAAAATATTAACAATTTTGTAAATGGCTGGGCTGGGCATAAACTTTTCTGTGCTTAATTTTTGTAACCAGCGGTAGTGTTAAAAAAGTATTTACAACAATAAATACTGTCACTGGAAAATAAGATACGAATAGTTTAAAAGGAATAAATATAAATGTAATACGCATGAATACAAATAGTCAGCAAAAGTTGTGATGCATTAAAGTGACAATACTCGTAAAACTATATATTTACATTGTTTCCCTTTGACAATGTTCATTGTGGAAACGTAGAAACGTGTTTTTAGTATAACATTTAATTTTACTACGGATGGCAGTGATTTGACTCCTAGTAATTATTTATTGAAATAGAACTACTTCGTACCGCACATATGCAATAATGGGTGCGTAGTCGGTATCACCATTCCGAATGTTCAGAAATTTACCACCAGATGTCACCACTTTTCTTTGCATCTGTTTCGTCGACAGTTATGCCATTAGAGATAACACATAACTTGAGATAATGAAAGGAACTGGTAGAGGAATCGGCAATATCCATGATCCATAATTCACCTGGACACATTTCGGGTAACTGTGGAAAAATATAATTCAGGATGTCTGGAGGCAAAAATCGAACCCCTAAGTGCGAGTCAAGAGCGTTACCGAAGTGTAATATCGATCGGAAAGTTCGGTTGAGTAGAAGTTATATTTCGAACTCATGTACACGTGAGGTACTTTGGCGGTTTGTTAAACTCATCATAGAGAACTGTGAACCAATAGCAAACCTGCATGAAAACACTCACTGACTCCCGCGCTAACATGTCAGAAATACAACTTGTCATTTGCTGGATCTGCAGCCGATAAGTTACAACGAACGACGTATTCACAAGCCTGTGAATCAAGACGGTAGGTCGTTTAAGTCCATGGGTCCCTGTTTATGGAATTTTAGTAAGTATTTTTTAAATCTTGAAAGGGATGAGATATCGCAAAACCATTACATAGAAATATTGGAAATTTATTGCACTGTTCAGCGTAAATTTTTATAGATATACGCTCATATAAGTTTGGCTGGTTATTGACTTTAAGAAAATTAAATCAAGTCGATAATTAGACAAATTTATAGAAAATTATTTTTTGAAAAAATTGTGCTACATAGTATAAACAATTAACAGCATTTCTATGTAATGGTTTTGCCATATTTGCTCCATTTCAAGATTTAAAAATGAAACCCGCAAAAACATCCGTGTCCTTAATCCAGAAATGTTTTTTTTTTTGGACTCAATATATTACCACTTAGTTTTCAGGGTTTTACGTAGTGAACAACGTACCACTTTTAATCGCTTCTGTAGTTAGTATACTCACTGCTTCACGGAAGAAAATATTAAATTTACCAATGCAACGCCTCATTGGGTGCCTTCAACACACAAGACATCAGTTGGGTTGGGAAATGTATTTTGGCGAACGATTACCGACCTGCATTCTACAGTCTCTACTGTTCTATGTATTTTTTAGCATCTCCTCTATGTGGATTTGCTGCCAGTTCCGATACAGAACAATTATTCACGGAAGACATTAATTTTTGTTATTTATTGGCCCGTGGTTATCATTATATAACAATTTAATTCTTGCCTCAGCATTTTACTTCCTATCACGGCGAAACACGTTCTCTAGCCTTTCTACTATTTAAGCTACAAAATCCACTTGCCGTCTGTCTGAAGATAGCAATAGATGTCCGCTTCCTAAACGTATGGCGACTAGCTCGTCTTAGAAAATATACTATGTCATGCCGTGTCTTCATTGTTGTTTCCTCTAGCCTTATGTCTGTGAAGTTGTTCTTGGATAATTCTGTTGTCTTCGTCTGTTGTTTGTGCTGTATTACATGTTTCCTGAGTTTTCTCAGTTACCTTTTTGTATGGCTTGGTTATTTGTTCGAAACATTTATGTTACGTAATTTTTAATTTTATTATTTTTGTTTTAACTTTTTAGTGGTTTTATCAATGTTACTTTCTGGATTTCTTATATACACATATATATGTATGTATGTATATATATATATATATATATATATATATATATATATATATATATATGTGTGTGTGTGTGTGTGTGTGTGTGTGTGTGTGTGTGTGTGTGTCAATTACAACACAATCGACTTCTTTGTTTCTTCTTTGTTTATCTTGTCTTATTCAAATGACGTATGCACACAACATTCTATTTAATCAAACGTTCTTTGATTTTCTTGAAATGACGGGGTAGAAAAACTGTCTTCAATTTTGTGTTCTGATAATTATGTTTTACTTGTTCCTGTATAGTTTCGTAGTACAAGGTAAGGTAGTTGGTAAGGTGTGGTCGTATTGTCTTATTTAAATTATTGATTCAAATCTTGAATCAGGAAGAAATGCATAGAACATCAGACTATGCACGGTGAAAAGCACGCACGCCAGTTTAATAACGTGAGTGTAGATGGAGTTGGGCATAGCAGTGCATCCCTTATAGCTCAAGACGGGAAAAATCGTGGATACCCTTAACTGCAGGCTAGCCTATATGTGCATACAGGCAGACAGCAGCAGTTCACATACCGCTAGCTGATACAGTCATACCAGATGAAAAGATCTGCATTTATGCTTCTTTATGATTGGCTCAGTTTCTTCCAGTAGGTGCCAAATAAGTGAAGAGGTCTGCTGCTGAAGTGACATGTATTCACAGCTGTTTAATTTATAACATGTGCTCAAAAGAAAACACGAATTTCTAAGGTCTCTGTAGCTACCTGGGAACCTAGTTTCTAGCTTTTGCAGTCTTTTACACGATTCTTATTCAAAGACAGTTACTGGGTAACTAGGTTTGAGCTGTTTTCTGTAACTAAAATGGTGCCGTAACCGTCTTTTAAAAGTCTTTATTCTCTTTATATAAAGATTGAGTTTTAAGATTTGGTTACAAGTGCACGCTTTTGAAAACGGCAAACCATTTTTAATTAACTTATACAACGATCCTTGTAGGGGAACGCATCCGATTAAATGAAGCTGCGAAAAGTGTTGCTAAACAAACTAATATTATTTCAAGAGAGGTGTTAGAAAATACGGTATGGAGCCGACTGACCATTTTTAAGACCATTTCACACGATCAAATTTTGTCTCAATTTTCTGTCAAATTCATTGAATTCAATTTTGAATGCCATGTGACGCTATGCGGACTTGATAACCACGGCCATTTTGTCTTTCACTTTAGTGAATGTTTTGAATTTCGTCAAAGATCTTCGTTTCGAACATGTTTGAAATTTTCTTGAATCAAAATATTTGAAATCAGAAAAAAAGTTTTTTATGGCTCATACATTTAAATAACATAATAAATGAGTACTGTATGCTAATAAACCTTATTAAAAATAAATACACGCATACTTTCTTTTGAATAATACATACACAAATAATGAGAAATTTTGTATTGGTTTGACTAAATATTTTTGTGTCGTGCACGATGAGGGGATGTTTGTAAAATATCTACATTATTTATTTTGCGCATCATTTGTTTACAGATTGTGTGATAACTTGTCACATGACCCCTTCAATGTATATTGAATTAAATTTCTTGGATCGTTGTGCTATTCAATAACTTGAATCCAAGAAATTTAATTCAATAAATATTTGATTGTGTGAAAGGGACTTCAGTCGCTGTCATTCTTGAAATACCGTTACAGATGACTGTCTTTAGCAGACGTGAAGTTACAGAATAGACCCCTTGGTGTCTGTGCGTCAAATATAGAATACGCAGTATCTCTGTTAGGAAATAAGGAAAATGAGGACGGAATCAATGAGAAGGTTGGCAACCCATTTACGTCAGCCCGCGCCCCCTTTCCGCTCGGACATCGCGGAGAACGGCGGCGGCCCGGAAACGCAGATCCGCCGCGGAAGCTCCGACTGGACCGCAGCTTCCGGCGCAGTGCAGTCGCGAGGGCGCCTCGCAACCACGGGCCCCGTTCTTCCTGCCCGCCCCTGCACGTGAGTACAGGGACACAGAACACGCCAGGGTGCAGAAGCGAACCTGCCACATGCACGTCGCACTCGAGCCGCGTGTACGAAGCAGTGGTTTAGTCAATTGTGATTGGCTAGAGGGAGGAAATAGGGGTTACTACCTCCCCTCCCATTTTTATGCCGTTCGTGACTAGTTTTGATGAAAACTGTTAAAAATTAAACATATTTTTACCAGCAGAATATTCTCTGTTTCGTAACTAAACCTGCTATATTGGCACTGTGTTGAACGTTGAAATCCAAATTTTCCTCTGGTAAGACCCCATGACCCCCCGCATTAAACTGGTTGTCGGGGTTAAATATAATATTCTCACATTAACAGCCCCCCCTCCCAACCCCCCTTACTCGTAGCTACGCCACTGCTGAAATCGGTGACCATATGTTTTCGTAAGTCAGTATTGAAAAAATAGGTAAAAACAGTCTTAGGCGGTTTTGATAAGTAGCCAGTATGAGTAGGTTTTCTCAGTCAAGTGATGGTTCATGAAAAAGGAACTATAAAATACGCATACCCTACGTCTAAACGCAATATGAAGGTATTAATTAGCTCTTGAAAGTTATATTTAATTTTAAAACTGTTCACCCGTAACATCGGGAAAAAATGTTCATTAAATGAAAACACTTATGAAAAGGTTTTGTCTTAAAGGGAACTTCAACTTAACCAGTCGATTTTCAAGTAGAAATTGAAAAGAAAAAAAATATTGTGCTATCTCCACAAAACAAAGCTATTTTTAACACTCTCCGCTTAAAAGTCTCAACGTTATCTGTAACCCCGATCCGACCTATATGAACACACACAGAAACATACATGTACACAAACGCATATATAAACACAAAAAACCTGATGAATTTAACATGAATGTAAAATAAATTCCCTGTTTATTGCTATTGCATTTTCCACGATAGTAAAAACTGCGACGCCCCTCTGTGTTGAAATCTTTACGTGTCTTATTAATTGCTACTGGTGATGTTGTTTCAAGAGTAAATACAAGTCAGTCAGTTCTATTTTTGACGGATAGCAAGTCGTCACTGTCCTCTCCTGGCGTGGATGAATAAGCCCGGTTTAAATTCCGCCCACACGACTGGTTAATTTCGCGACGCGCGAATCGGCCCTGGCGGTAACACCCCAGGTCTCTCGCCGTTCGTGACTCTACTGCACCCTAATGCGTCGTGACGCCCAAATCGACGCCCGGCGGTAACACCCCGGTCCGTCGTCCTCGCACGTCTCCGACGTCCCTATCTCTGCTGTTCAACTCCCACGCGTTGCTCCTGTTTGGTGCCAAAACCCCTGCCACTTGTCCTGCAAGCTTTGGTTCCCTTGGGCCAATCAGGAGTCAGCTTTTCAAAAAAGCCCCTCCCTTCGAGGACAGTAAACTCTTGCCATTGCCGCAGTTATTTAATTTTCACATTAATATTCCCTCATTACACTTGACAATAATTACCACTGAGGCTCCTAAATCCTAATGTTCCTTATATACTTCTTAATATTATAATAATTAACATTTGCATCTTAATTTGTACAGGCGGCACTCTCACCTCCCCGCCAACAGCTAAGTGAGGTACAAGTAGGGTGGGGGTGGGGAGCCAGGCTGCTGTCCAGAAGCCGCACCTGCTCCCTCCACAGAGACGAAACATACACCTTTTAGTTTTATTTACATATAAACAGTAACATTGACTATTGCTTTCTCATTATAGTTTCATCTGCTTCGTGACATGATGCCGAGGAGAATGAATGGTCGCATGACCAGTTAATTTTGATATTCAGAAATTATCCTAATTAATTGCTAATGCTGCTGATACATGGTAATGGTAATCATTGTGCATGTCACAAAATTACAGGTGTGTCCACTCTTATAGAACTTTTGAAACTAGTTTATTGAGCATGATGACTTAGGTAACAAAAATGGTTACTTATTTGAAAGTATGTTGTATGAACCCATCGTTTTTTGTCTGAAACACGCGCGAACATACGGCACAGCGTTATGATAGCTTAGTACAAAAGCAGCACTGCAGGCAGGAATCTGTGGTTGGCTTCTGGGTCCACAGCACAAGCGACAAGTGGAAGGCATTTTAGGACCTATAATAAAATAAACATATTTTTAGGAAATTTACACTGTCAAATTATTTTGCGGTGAGCACGACATTGTTCTGTAGTGACCACATAACATTTGTGACAACTTATTTATTTTTCTTTTGACCATAACAAATATATAAAGTGAGGATGGAATAGTATATTCTGCGTTGATACATACATGAACAATATAAATAGGTGTATTACCAGCAACCAGAATAAGTGCTCCTGCAGCAATTTACGAGAATACATTTTTCGGTACGGGAATACATAAACGGTTTGCAGCAGTCTATTGCTATACGAATACGACAAATATAGTACAACATCCTATCCTTCAGCAGAGTAAGACCAAAAAAAGTCCCTTCCTTCGTGGAGCTGTTCTGCACGTGGGGCAGAGACATGGGCGATAAGACCGACAATCGCATGCAAATTAAATGTCATATCAACTACACATGCATGTTCTTGTGTGGTAAACTACTGTGTTTTGTTCTATCTATTCGCTGTATTGTATTTTTGTGGTTCGTATATTTTGTGTCCGTTTGTGCTTTTGCAAAGCAGGCCTCAAACCTCTGTTGTCGGATTTGGCGGTGTCTGTTGTTATTCTTTGTTATATTTCTTATTGGGATGTCCTTGTTTAATTTGACCAGATTCCATTTATGGAATTTTATGTCGTGTATGTTGACTTAGAGCATACCCTGCTTGATTATGTTTTCCCATAATCTTTAGTTTTCTTTGACAGACACCTGCATCGCATTGGTGTATGTAAAAACAACTAGGCCCTATATCCAGTCATGCATGCAAGATGGTGGACTACAAGCAGGTTTCCAGGCAATATGAGTGAAACCATAGTGTTTATAAGGCGGAAATATATTCATTTTTCTTTAACTGACTGTGCCTTGTTGTACATGACTACCAACTATAAGACATCAGTCCTAGTTATTTCACACCTGTAAAAATACATTTTCAAACCTAATGGAAAATGAAATTGGTCTGGGAGGGTCAGAAAGTGGTTTGGATTGGTGTAAGAAGAGACACGTCTGAAAATGTTTAAGTCAGGAATACATTTTTTGTAGTCTCACAGTACGGTAATAGATGTAGGTTTTTCCCTATTCTCCTGCACTAGTTCACAGTGATCGATCTAATTTTTTCTTACACATCTCTTCCAAGAAAGTCACCTCGCATCTCCTTTACGGCAGTCGCGTTTACGGATCAAGTTCCTGGAAAACGGTAAAGTGAAGAGAACGTTCCATGACAGTTTCCCTCCAATATGAACATCGCGTTAAAGGAACGCTTGAAGTGATTTTACAACTCACGCTGTCGTCACTTGAGCGATTGTTAAATCAAACACCCCACTGCGTCCAATTTACAGGTTGACATTGAAAATATGCGATGAAAATTTTTAAGGGGTGGTAGATGAGATAAACTGGAACTTTTTTTTTAAGGATCTCATTTCCAGAAATACATCCTAACACTCAAAATTTGCTGAGATGTAGACATATCGCTGCTACAGAACCATACTGTTCTAACACTTTTTTTTTTTTTTTTTTTTTTTAGATTTGTGGCTAGTCTATACTAACTCCATTCATTTTACAATACAGTACAGAGGAAATAGAAATATTCAACTCAGAATATATAGAACCAGCGTGTTCTACTTTTTGTTCTATCTCCATTGCAAAGGTATATAGTTACTGTTATTTATTCTATTCATTTAGCATTATAGTATTTGAAACTTTGGAAACAGGGTCCCAATATGATATTACATGAACACTATTTATAGAGTGCGTTAATATTTTAACTGCGAAATAAAACATATGTTCCGCAAACTTGTAATTGATCTCCTGTATAATTTCTAAATATGGAGTTAGAACAACATGGTTCTATAGCAGCGATATTCGAGTAGCTATGTGGTTCCAGTTTGACGGTGCACCAGCTCACTTCAGCCTCTGTGTGACTACCTGAACACTGATTTCGGACAGCGTTGGATAGGACAAGGAGAGCCCATTTCCTGCCCACCACTTTCCCCCAACTTAAGAGACAGTGTTGAACAATTTTATTTAATCTTAATTTTTTTTATCCATAACATTTATGCAAGTTGTATTATCAAAGTTTTATCTTCGACAAAGCATATGATATATTCTTGGTTAACGGTTTTACATAAGTAACCATGGAATCCTTCATTAATTTGTCATGCACAATCACTGCAAGAGAATAATATGATAACTTTCAAGAATTCTCGTGCAATGATTCTGCATGACAAACTAATGAAACGTTCCATTATTATTTATGTCGAGCAGTTTACCGAGAATGTATCCTATGCTTTGTCGAAGAGATATTTTTGATAATGCATTTTAATAAATGTTATGGCTTAAAAATTGAAAATACAGTAAGATTGTCTAACACTCCCCATTAGCATCTTTAGATTTCTACCTTTGGGTCATATGAAAACACTTGCGTATCAGAAACACGCCTGCTATCTTCGACGATGTGAGACAACATGTTGGAGCGGTGTACTGCAACCATCACATTTTGCGGTGGACATTTTGAGCAGCAGACGTAACCCTTTGCAGTTTACAGAATAAACCTGACTGCGATCACTGATGCACATGCATCTATGTTAAAACCTCGACGTCACCTTTCGTACCACGTTACCTGTTCATTTTTATTGCCATTCATGTGTACAGGGAGACATTTCCGGACGTGGTTACCTTGACAAATTATTTTTCACTTTACATCAACTTTCACCCTTATCAATTTGTAACTTTAATTCACTGTCGTCCTGTAGTGTACAGCTACACGCAAAGATAACGTACAGTCAAACCCGTGTTCAAAATTATGCTAGTATCAAGTTATAAACGTCATTTATATATCGTCAGGGCCTGAATTTCAGAACCCACGCTGTCTCTATATCCCCTCGCCCCTCCCACCATTCCAGCTCTCGTCTATTTCCCGGGGCCGTGGTGGCAAGGCGATACCAGTTAATTGGGTGCTACCTCAGAGCACTGGTGGGTGCAAATATATGTGTGTTTCATATATTTAATGATATCCGGTGGATCTCAGTCACATGATGACCAATGCCACCATTTAAAGATTCTTATCGAAGGTTTCCGTATGTGGAAAGAATCAAAAAACTTTTTCTAAACTTTCTGCAGCACGGTTTTTATTGTTATTGTTTTTTGCATTACTGGATCTTAAATTGACATACAAACGTGTAACGTATATTTTAATGGTATTTCTAAGAGAATCAGGAAGTTTTGTAACGACCTTCTGTCAGCCGAAGCTCCGCGGCCTGTTTGCTTTTAGTCTGACTCTCACTTCATAGAGGCTCATGGGCTTGGGCCCGAGTTTCTACATTTTTTGACAATAACTACTTTTTAAAACACAAACGGGAGTCGATATCGTAAAATCGCTTTGTAACTTTGTTATAAATGGTTTTATCTACATACTCTGATTTTGTCGAGACAGAAGACAACAAGATAGTAGCTAATAAGATAATTAACAAAATATTTATTTAATTGATAAATTAGCTAAGATATGTATTATGCTTGTCTCTAAAAATTACATTACACAGTAAAACCGATTTGCAATAAAGTTACGGAGCAATTTTATGTTATCTGTTCTTGTCTGGGTTTAGAAAAATTATTCTCCCGAAAGTCGGGAAATTAGGGGGGGCCAAGCCCTTCCATAATATGGTTTATATTTGTGATGTAACTATATTAAAATATACATATATGGGTCTGGCAAACTTTTATTACCTGTACCTTTGTATATTTTATCGTTTCATATGTATGAGGTGGCCACAATAATTAAAGCGGGTCTTGACATCTATCAGCCAATTGAAGAGCCTGAAAGTTCAGTGTAGCTGGTTCCGGATAAAATTAGCACTTTCGAAACACTACTTACTTTTTATTTCCTTTTCGATAATTTTTACTTTCCAGCCACAATTTAACACTAAGGGCACGGGTTCTTATTTATGCTGTTTTTATGAGTTTAATTTTTTAAATCCTGAAAGGGATCAGGTATTTTAAAAACGTTACATGTAAATGCTAGAAATTGTTTCAACTATGTAGCCTAATTTTTTAAAACCATAAATTCGTATAATTTTAGATAATTTTCGACTTAAAAGTCAATAGTTAGCAACATTAAATAAAAAATTATGATCTGAAAAATTAGGCTACATAGTACAAACAGTTTCCAACATTTCTATGTAACGGTTATGCGATACCTGCTTTCATTCAGGATTTAAAAAATAAAACATACTTAAATAGCATAAATAGGGAATTGTGCCCATAAGGCGCCTGCCTACCTGCCTTGTAAACAGCGTTGCGTGTGTTAGCATAACACTTTGTTCTAAGAATATTCTAAAAGTGTTTCTATTGTGTGCATTTATGAATTAAACACACACTTTAAACGATGAAGGAAAGGTAGTTTAAAAAATCACGTTTATTAGAAATATCATTTCGGAGCCCCTCAAATGGCTAAAACAACTATTTCAATATGTTTCAACCAAACAACTATTCAAAGTTTTTGTGTGAAACTACGATAGAAATGTGTATTCGACAGCTATAAAAAGATGGGACCATCGCTGAAAGTGTCAGTCTGGCGAGGGTTCTACGATACCACTGCGTGCCGTTCCATTGTCTTGCAGTAGAGGCGATACCGCACCAGATAAGCCGGTCAACATCGCCCTTGACATCGTGCCTCACTCACACAAACACATGGACACCACGCGAGTGCCTTAACATAGCACTCTTAATTGAATATTATAATGTATAATTGAACCGTACTCAAACCGTTACTGTATGAGGAAACGACAAATATTAATTTTAAATTATTATTCTAGACAAGGGTGTCTTCAATAGTGTTCGCGAACCACATATCCTTGCATTCTTGGTCTACTTTGCAGATAATTCGTGATAGGCTAAGTATAACGAGATAATTCGTAATCCTAACTTGTGGATTTCCCCGGGCCAGGGTCCCCGCTGTGGATATTCTTGAATAGAGCTGTACCGCCCAGATCTATATGTTATTCCCTGATACGTTGCTGTGCTCCAACCCGGCGTGGCCGGTGATAATCGGGGCCGGCCGTGCCTAGGCCACGCACTCTGCCGGTAAATCTTCCTTGCGCCCGTATTTAATCCCCCGAGGGAACTGGCGAATCTCGCCCCCCGCTGGGCAGGGCGACAGAGGCCACCGGGCAGGATCTACAAAGGACTTTGTTGTGCGAAGAAGCTTCACGGAGATCAGGCGGCCCCAGGGGCTTGAAGGGTGCGGGGGTTGGGGCTTGTGCTAATCCTCTCCACGTCCAGGGATGCAGACCTGAAGACGTCTGGACCCGGAGGTAGATTACAAGAACAGAACCAGGCACGAAATTACTTATATATAGGCCTATATATGTATGTGTAAACACAGTAAAAACCCTTTTTTACACCCTACGTTTTTACACTTTCCTTCATTTTACACCCACGTTTTGTGGTCCCATTTGCTGTCTTTACATTAGAAATTTACCTCTTTTTGCACTATCCTGAATTTTACAATTTTGCTAGGTCTTTTGAGAAGTGTTATAAAGGGGTTTAAGTTAACTCCGTTGACCTTTTACACGATTTTTGTTAAACAATTTGTGCTCTAGCACGTCCAAGACAATACATAAAATTATTTACAAGTATGAATATAAAGCAAGCTGCAGTAGAAATAAATAACTATAAACTAATAGCATGGGGTTTGCTTTATAATAAAATGTACACAGTAAAATTTACACTACACGCACATTTTTTTAGAATAGTTTATTCAAATATTGTAACGAGATCGTCACAGTTTGTAAAGTTTGGTATATAATTGAGGATCTAATAGACTAAGAAAGACATTGTTAGAAAAAACATCAGAAGTTTTAGTATTTTGACAGCTCTCGCCTTAATAAAGTAATTTTTGTTGAACTTAATTAATGTTATATTATATTTGTTTTGTGTTAGATTAAAAAAATCTCTCACTCATAGTTATTTATAGTTAATACTAATTATTTCTCATAGACGTTAAATTATCTAGAAGCTATTTGAGATTATTGAATTTCTGAAAACGCTCATATAACTTTTCTTCTTTGAAAATATTGCAAATATTTTATGAATATGTTAATATTACCAAATTGTTGCATAATTGTTTAGTTAAATATTTTTCTTAATTTATTTCAACATCTGGTTAATATTTTAATGTGATTTTGAAATATGTGTTTAAAATTTTAATTACCATATGATTGTACTTAGTATAATTCTAGTTATTTTTACTTTGTAAGTAAAGAGTATTTATCTATTCCAGAGAGGTTTCTCTGAGCAGATTGCAGGTTTTATACCTCTTTTGTTGATTGGTTGCCAAGGCAACGGCTCCCAATTTTGAAAGAGAACATCGATATGTTATGTGATAAGAAAAAGGAAAGAGAGTTCCCTGAATTGCGATAGAAGAAGCATGCGGTAGAATCGGCCCAGCAGAAAATGCATAATTTTATTTCTACCGCCGACCTAAGGTTATGTCAGGGAACTTATTTAGATAGACGATAGTATGTCTGTTAATTTTAGGCCATTTTAAGAAGAGGCTCACTTCAGTAGCAATATTTAGGCTAATTTGAAGTGTCATGAAGACGCCGAGAACTTCAGGTCTACATTGTAAGAATAGCCATTTTGAATACCTATGCTTCTAGCGTCCCTATGTATATCCAACTGGTGGACAAGGCCAACCTCTTCAAATACGGACTTGGATATTTCTATCAAAATTTATTTCACAAAATATTACGTTTACAAAATTTAAATGACATTGTAACATTTTATTCCATTAGAGTTTGGTGTGCCTAATCTTTGTCAACGAGCTCAAACCCAGTGGTCCTGAGTTTAAAAGTTATGTTTTACGACTGAGCAACTTGTATAATAGAACCCAAAATTTAATTTTATCCCTAGCCGAGGAACTTTGATCCTAGTATCAATATAGTTTAAACCAAACTCAACTTTATCTCTACTTATGGTAAATTGTGCCTAAACTATGTGTTTGACCTAGGGTGAGAGATTTTTAAATTAAATAATCAAGTTCTTTTAATATATTTCATTATCTTCAATAAAGTGTACTATATTTATTTTCAATGCTGTGTATATGTTTTGTCGATGAATCTACAAGAATCTACATTTTGCTAAGAAAAGTATCTCCTGCAACAGTAATTAATTTCACAAACTATTCTATACTCATCTCACCTTGACTGGATTTATTTACTTGGACATACTCCATTGCGAAATATATGACTGTTAAAAGGAAACTAAAAAAATAATACAAGAAAACATAAATAAGCAGAGTATGCTTTAGTCATCAGGATACATACACAACATGAAATTCCAAAACTGGAATCTGGTCAGATAAAAACAAGGAACAAACGGAAAATAAAAGAAATAACAAGAATATGAAAATAGCTAAGTTGACATGCGACACAACGATGAGACGAGACAAAAACACAAACAGAAATACAACAAAACAACGATGAGACTAAACAAAACACAAATATGTCGGGCACAAACAGAAAAACAACAAACGACACAAACGATGAGACGAAACAAAACACAGTAGTTTTCCTCAATCAGTCAGTATAAACGACGTTTCGGGAACTGGAATCTGTTCCCGTCATCAGGTAGACACACAGGGTTCAGGAACACGAGTGCGACTGATGAGGAGACTGGAAAAACCATGGGTTTATATAGGGTAAAGCCCCTAATCGTGCTCAGCCAATAGGAGACGAGCTGTCTCCTGATTGGTCGCGCAGCATGTGTTGGCTCTGAT
>PNEQ01108152.1:0-18213 GCA_003012365.1 Medauroidea extradentata
ATTTCACCCCTTTTCACCCCCTTAGAGGTCGAATTTCGAAAAATCCCTTCTTAGTGCTCGCCTACGACCTGAAGGGAACCCCCACAAAAAATTTCACGATTCTAGGTCCAGTGGTTTGGGCTGCAGTTTGATATGTCAGTCAGTCAGTCAGTCAGTCAATCAGTCAGTCAATCAGTCACCTTTCATTTTTATATATATAGATTACGCAAGAACTTAGAGAGATATAAAAATTTCCTAAGAAGAAGATTTAATCACAATTTATGTATAAATAAGAAAAAAATATCTGGTACAAATATAAAAATAAAAAAAGACGTTGAAAACTGAGGTGAACCACGCCCTTAAGGCACCCGCCTACTGGCCGTGTATTTGTGTGAATGAGACACAGCGCCAAGGGCGATGTTGACCGACTCATCTGGTGCGTTATCGCCTCTACCGTAAGACACTGAAATGGCGTACAGTGGTATCGTAGACCAAGATTACTCGCCTGACTGACATTTTTTTAATTTTTAATTTTTTTTTTCTTTACTATCCCTCCGCAATTTCCAGAAGGGAGTTGTCATGGTACATAAGAGCGAAACTCATAGTAATGTGCTGTATTCACTGCAACACATGAAAGACAATTTTTAAAACCATTTAGTAAATTCGTATGTACACAAAATTTCACAACCTTGCACAAATTATAATTAAAGAGTTTAGTAGATGAGTTTTCAGCTCATGAAGACACAATAACGTAACGGCAGTTAGTTAATTTGATTGAATTATATTACAGGTTCAACCCAGGAAAGGTTGCGAATTTTTTGGTTATGAGCTTTCATGTAAGGGGTTCCCATATAACCTAATTATCAATCTTATTTGAGTAAGTATTCTTCGACAGGCAAAAAGCCTTCTTTGTCAGGTACTTCTTCTGTTCTTTTTTGAGAATGTTTAAGTCTCCTATATTTGATGTGGATTCAGTAGTTTATTTAGAAGTTTGATACCAGTGTATCCTGGACTGCGTGCAAATGTTTCAGTTCTATGTGGTATGGAATGTAGATTTTCTTTTACATCTAGTATCGTGACTGTGTGTGCTATTGTTTTGTGCATATTTGATATTTAGTAATAATGTGAAGAGTATTGTGTGAAATATGTACAAGCTTGGTGATGTAATTTCACTAAGTTCCTTGTACAGAGGTTTGCAACGTGTTGATTTATTTTTTCCTTTTACTATCCGCATTATTTTTTCTGAATTTTCAATACCTTGCTTCAGTTAGCAGAGTTGCCCCAAAATATATTTCCATAAGTAAGCAGGGACTGTACATTAGAAAAGTACATTGACATAACTACACCTAGGGAACAGATTTTTCTAATTGTGTGCATTGAAGAACTTTTTTACGTACAGTGTTTTTATGAAGATGCCATTTAAGGTTTTTGTCAATGATAATTCAAGAATTTTAATATGGTTAGTTATGTCTAGTTTTTTATCACCTTTCAGTGGTGACTCGTTTAATAGTGGAAAGTTGTAAGTAATGTTCGTTGCATGTTTCTAGAGTAGTTTAACATGAATCCCGTGAGTAAGTTTAAAAAGCTGTTTTTAGTCATTTTGAAGGTCTCCGAAATGATTTCTACTAATTAACGTGTTCTATTGAAACTACTTTTCCGTAATTGTTTAAAGTGTATTTTCTTTTCGTACAGTGATACCACGGGCACGTATGGAATAGTTTCGTAAAAAAAAAAACGTACTTACGAATACAATGCAATGCTTTTTAAGCTCGTGGTAGGCGGCGCCCTCAAGGGTGTTCGAGTGTGATAGTCATAATTTTATATTTATATGAAATAGTGTCAGTTTTGTAGACGATACTTGTGAATGCCTTTTCCTCTTACGAAACAATTTTAGCTGGTATAGTTTTCTCATAATGGTACGTCAAAAGTCAAAATGTGCATGTTTTGCTGCCATGCAAATAGTGAAAACCAATTGACTTACGTACGTGAAATAATTCACAGTGAAATAACATTAAATGGACTACGTAACAAAATATTAGAGAAAATCCCGCGAACTGTTTTTGGTTTTAAAAAAATTGCTGAATTTGCAACTTTTTTCCTTTATTTTTGGAATTTTTTTTATTCAAAATATTACGTTGTGGGTTATTTAATGTTTTACTGCATAGCTCACGGAAGTAAGTTCACAGTGAATTATTTTGTTTAAGTAGGTCAGTTGGTTTTCACTACTTGCATGGCAGCGTAACAAGCAAATTTTGACTTTGAAACCCCGCTATGAGTAAACTATGAGAGTTAAAATTGTTTCATAAGAGTAAAATATACTCACAAGTATCATCTACAAAACTAACAATATTTCATAAAAGTATAAAATTATGATTTTATCGCACTTGAACGCCCTTAAGGTGGCCGCTTTCCCAGGTCGCCGAGTGTAGGGTACAGCTTCAACACATAGAAGTTTATTCCCTGTCTGGTCAGCGTGCACCATTGATGTCTGCTTAGGAACAACATTCAAAGAACGCTACACGTGTATACACATTTCAGATCCTCCATATTTAAAGCTTCTTTCGCGCTGCCGATAATAGTGAAAATGCGTGCTTTGCGATCCTTTCTTAGCATGAAAATGTTGGTGCAGAATCTTTAAAAACGTGTAGGCGTGTACAGTAGCCTACAATAGACTACATGTTTATATTTAAATTGCCCTCTACTTTATAGGGTCACCGCTGAATGTCTCACAGAGGAAAGCTTTGGTCAAAAACTGCAGCTTTTATAATTCCACAGTTATATGTATCACTAGTATCTAATGAAAATCTTTATGTATACGAGTTGTATACATAATCGATATATGTATTTTTTATTTAATTACTTTTTTATGTTTCACATTGTGAAAAGCAGCATACAAATCGTGTCGTTGTCACCAACAATTACGTCACTGCAACGCGCACATGAAACCATAAAAGAACGTGTCCGGCAAGAAAATTAATTCCCCGCTGTTTTACAACCTGCTATTCGACGCTTTACTTATTAATGTTTACGACTGGCACAAAGGTAAAAATGTCAGAATGCAGACAGTCAAATCGTTGAACATGAAACAAAAAAACTCCGAGATTAAAGTCTGTACCTGCAACACTTAAAATAAAATACAACTACCATGTATGTATAAACCCACGTTATCTATATGATGTCACCAGGGTTGATCGTTATTTTTTTTATTTATCTACGTAAATAAATTTAACAGTTTGAATGCTATTATATTTTCACTGCTATTTATTTTCCGGATGATATAAACCCGTTGTTTATTCTAGCATGAGTCATTTGGTTGGCGGATACATCAACCCCTCTTAAACCCTCAATTTTTCATATTTTGTGAAATACACTTGTAAGTTTCAGTGTATTTATACATTGTTAATGCCATGTATTTTTCTCATCAAAATGCTATATAGTAACAGCTTGGAAAGAACACGTGTGTTTTTATCCATCAGAAACACAGTTCAACATTCATGTGGGCGAACCTTACTAAGGTTCTGCCTATCCGACTTGCGGCGAATATAAGTTAAAATTAATGCATTTTCAGTGTATCATGTTTAAAGTTAACTCTTACGAAAATAAAATTAAATATACGTGAAATTCGTATAAGAAAGTGGTTGCATTGGGAAATCTCGCCAACTTTTACGTTTAATGTTTAATTTGAAATATGTAACATTAATATTTTCAATGTAAAATAATAGGTTCTTTGTTTCAAATATACCGTCATGTGACATGTTATTTACGTATTAAGAAATTTCAAGAAGAATACGGTTTGTTTAAAAAATTATCTTTAAAACGTATTCGTTAATAATAAGTAATTTTACTATTAATACCTATTGTAAACTTTATGGCAGCAAACCAGGTGGGAAAGACACCTTAACGTAACTTGAAGTTTTCTGTTGTTTACACTGACTCTTGTTCTAAATAGCGTGATAACGTTTGCTTCTAAAACAATTAACAATACTGAACAACTCAAGCATACTCGCAGCGTGTCTGAGGATGCTAGTTATATTTCCTAACATATGTGTCAACTCGTTGTTTCTGTAACGACATATTTTATTCCCACGACATTTTTGCCTCACCTTTAAGACTGCAGTGAAGTTGACGGTGTCCTTCACGATGGCGAATGTCTGATTGATTCTCGTGATATCGTCGGACTAAATGCCACCCCGCCCACACAAACACAGCTTGAAGTACGCAAGAACTTGAAAGACCTCCTTAAAAATGCTTCATCATTGTTGTGAAATATTAGATAGGTCAATACTGAAACACCAGCTGTGAATTACGGCGTGAAGGGAGTGGTGTACATAGAAAACACGAATCGTTGCACGGAACATTGAATAATATGCTTAATTATAAGAATGGTGAAATGTACATTAAAAAATAATATTTATATTTTCACCATGATTTTAACTATTTTATTAGACTGCTCATGAATGTAAGCCTATGCATGTATGTATGTATGTATGTATGTATATATGCATGCATGTATGTATGCATGTATGTATGTATGTATGTAAGTACGTATGTATGCACGCATGTATGTATGTATGTTTGTATGTAGGCCTACGTATGTATGAAACAGTAAGGAGACGGCAACAAATACCAGGGGCTTAAATACCACTGAAAAGTTGTTTAAAGTATGTTTGTATTGTACTATATTTGTGTAAACAATTGTTAGTTTTTAGTTTGCTGATGAGTGAACCTTGAAGTGACGAATGCATTTCCCTCCTGCGCGGATATTTTGTATGAAAATCTTGCCACTGGCTATAAAGATAAAGAAGTAATGTTTATGGCATAATTTCAAATCAATAAAAAATATGACGTATAAAATACAGTGTTTGATTTCCAAATTGCGGACGAGTTCGCTGACGCAATTTAATTCTTGTAAAAAAGGAATAATATGAGGGAATTTTAGGAGGAATAACCAATTTTATGATGACAGTGGTGCCTGCTCAAAATCGGTGATTCAATAAACATGCGTCATACGCCCGTTTTGAGCGACCAGTAAGTTCCTAGCACTTTGAAACATAAAATAATTTCTATTTTTGTCGACTAGAAAAGGTATCCGGGAAATTTTGAAAGGAAAAATATTAAGAGGGAAAAAGGAAATTTTTCGGTAACTTTAGGATTATTTTATATGTTTTTAGAAGTGAAAAAGTGCAAATTTTTGAAGAGTGAAATTGAAACAATTAGGCCACTAAAATACTTTTTATAGAGGATTTATTTACGTCTCCTGCATTTATGCCGTTAGGAATATTAAGGGACGGCTTACAAACTACCCAATACTAAGAAAAGCGGCACAAACATCCACGAACTTGCTGGGATTCGAACCCAGGACCTCTCGCACCATAGACCGGTACCCACTGCTAAGAGACGTTATCCAAAATGGTGCCTTGGGATTATGACTTTACGCCAGCTCCTGACTCCTACTCCTAAATCCCTAGTCCACGAATATGTCAAATTACACTAATGCGTACACAACGTTCTGTCTGTACCATAGTTTCTAACTCGGTCAAAGCTGCTAACTTTGACATGTTTGCCATTATGTTTCCCCATTTTTCTCTGTCTATACATAAAAGGTTTCGCTGACTGACTGACATGTCAAGCCACAGTTCAAACCGCTGAACATAGAAACGTTATATTTTATGGATGTTCCCCTAACGACGTAAGCGAGAACTAAGAAGGATTTTTTTTTTTTTTTTTTTCGAAATTCGGCCCCTAAGGGAATGGAAAGGGGTAAAATTTGTTTTCAGTTAATTGTCGATATATATCTACTCCGACGGGGTGTTGTGATTTTCACTTCAGTGTGTATCAAGTACAATAATTATTTGGAAACTTCACAGTTTATTTCAAGTCAACATTTACATGGGTATATATTTACCGTTTATTTCATTTGTTTCCTTTTGCTCTTAAATGGTTGTCTGCTCTACTTCGTCTTACTAGACTATTCGTTAAAATGTAGCCTTTTGTTTATGGTAAGTTACACAAAACTTCTGATGTAATACCTTTTGGTGGTGGTTTCTATACGACGATCTAGTATCCAGTGTCCTTTTATGAGAGCATTTCTCTCTCTGACTCAGCATGGGCAATGATCTTCCTATGTGTGCCACGTAAAAACAATACAAATACAGTTTTTATCCAGACAGTGCCTGAAACCCGTGTAGGATATAGAGCTCTGTGTCACCAGCAGATAGAACTTGTGTTTCTACGTGTTCAGTTAAACAGAAGACCAGTTTAGCCAACTGCATGACACGCACTTTGAAGAGCACAAAATGAGTGTACTCCTGTCTCTAGCGCCACTAATGACTTAGGGAAAACAGTTTCGTACAATATCGGCGTACTGTTTTCCGTTTCCTCTCCGAAAAAGCAAATAATTTGCCTAGAACTCAAGAAAAAATATAATTGTTATTGTTCCAAAAATATTTCACAAAAAAAATATTGTTGTACAATAGGTGGTTTAAACAGGGATAATAATCCTGTTTGTGATATTACTGACGACCAAACTAGATTGTTGTTCATTAATCTGCAACGATACTTTGATTATTAGTGTTTGACGTGCGGAACATGAAATATCTTACAGGTCAGTCATGACTTCTTGCATGCCTACTTACAGCCGTCTTCTGTATCTGACGGGTCTATGTAAATAAATGCTGTTATTTTGTACTTTTGATTGGCAACAGAACAGTAGCGCTTGAATAAAAGATATTTCACGCCTCGAAATACTTTCAGAAAACTGATACAGTCAACTTCCAGTGATACAAATTAATGTGTGATCATCAGTTCATGATAAGAAATGCGTAGCAAAACTTACAGTAATTGCCATTTTATTTTTCTGCGCCCGGAAGACGCATATTATCGCAGAGTTTTGAAGAGAATGTTTTCAGCAAATCTGGCGAAGGTGAAGTGCAAGGAAGGAACAGAATTGGTGGCGCAAAGTGTTCTTAGACATATTAAATGTATTCACAGTACAGACTCGAACTTACGTAAGCTATGTAACAACACATAAGGTTTTACAAAAATAATCTAGTCTGGTTATGTAACCAGTCTCCTCCAGAGTCATCATCAGGAAACGATGTTATCTAGCATTCCTCTGTAATGTGCCTGATACTTGGTACTTCTCCGCAGTCACACAGCACGGACGGTCGCATTGACTAGAGGGAACGAAACACACACACACACACACATGCGACCTACAGAGTAGATTATTACTCTAAAACCGTGGCAAAACCTAGTGCGGGTACAGCCTACATACGTTCAAAACTCTAAATTTTCAACTCGATTTCTTGGCCTGATCTACTCATATAGCCGCCAAAAGGAGAAAAACACAAAAGAGAGTGTAAAATTAAACAAACGCAGGTCCCACGTGTGTACATAAAAGAAAATCTGTTTTCGGAAGTTAAGTTTAGCATGTTTGTACAATATACATTACAGTACGCAATTGTAATGTCATACATTGATATTGTACCAGTGCAAAAGGACATTCTGCACTATCCGAACTTGGTGTACGGTGACTGATAAATACCGCTTCTGCAGATTTCACCTCATTTATAATTATACCGCCAACATACAGCTCTTTGAGTTTTAGTACGGTCGGATAAAATCTCTAAAATCCAACGACTGAGTAAATATGATTACGTAATCAATACTGCCGAGTATATTACTTCTATGGTATAAATCGTGCAAGGCCGGCCCTGTGAGAGGCTTGAGGGTAGTGGCGAACTCACCTTCTCTTCGCCGTGTTTGTTAGTGGCACGCCCACAGGAGAGCCAACATTCCAGAGAGCACCTGGGCTGTCACGTGTGAGGTATGCGTGTAAGGGGCAGCATAGCGCCCTCTGTCTGCTTCAGGGACTGCTGGTTG
This sequence comes from Medauroidea extradentata, assembly GCA_003012365.1. Taxonomy (NCBI): domain Eukaryota; kingdom Metazoa; phylum Arthropoda; class Insecta; order Phasmatodea; family Phasmatidae; genus Medauroidea; species Medauroidea extradentata. Next base: position 7,864 of record PNEQ01108152.1, read on the forward strand.
GTTCCCTGGCGACGAGAAGAATGGGCAGCAGAAGACACGGCGTCGTCCTCGCCAGGGAGAAGAAGAAGGAGGAGGAGGAGGTAAATAAATAAAGAGGGCAGGACGGCCCGGTATTCAGCCGTGGCTCGTGCTGGGAATACTTTGGCGGGCAAGTCGGCGCCCCGTACATAAACAACCTCCCTCTCACTTCTTCTTGGAGGCAGGTAAGTAACTGTAATAGCACTGAAAAATACATCGTCCAAGAAAACTACAAGTGACACGCTAGCCATGCCAACCTTCCAGTCTCCCGTGTCTACGTGCATTTGTCCCATCTTCTGCCTTACACTCTAAGGCGTACCCGGGGGGAGGGGGGGGGAGTGGGGGGTTCAAACACCCTCCGAAACATCGGTTTCTGCATATAGGTATTATAGCCTATTCTGCAGAGCATAAGGTATAACACGTAACAAAAACAACCCAATATTAATTAAGAATATTAATACTACCTGTACCGCGACTTCGTTAGCGTAATTTTCTATTTTGGAACCCCCGTTCTGATCCAACATGTTCCCTGGTAATTTTCACACTGTTTCCCGGTAATATTCGTCTCGTCCCCGGTAATTTTTTTCGTCAGATACCTTCGCGGGTGCATGCACAACGAAGTTTCATTGCAGTTGGATGAATGGTATGTAGACTTACGCCATATTTCATGATGATCGTTTGAACGGTACAGAAGTTGATGCGCAGCAGTGCCATCTAGTGGAGAGTAATAGAAAAAATAATATCGTGAAAATATTCTCCGTGTTCTGCCCTCAATCATCATCTCCATAACCATTAAATAAATATTTAATGATGTATTAGGTATCACTCGATAATTAATGTATTACAGATAGTAAGTATGTCCATTTGTATTATATAAAACACAAACTGCTGCTGCAACTGTATTTTAAAGACGCAAAATTGTGATGTAATAACACGGGAAAGTACGTCTCATAAGTAATGTTAAAGGTGGACATCATTAGCCAGTCAACGGCCGAGTTCGCTGACAACAACGGTAGCATGGAAGTAAGTGAAATGTGCATAAAAATTAACTTTCCTTGTTTACAAACAATACCTAAACACAAATAACTCACGATCTTAGCTGTTCAGGGCAGTCCAAGTAACTCGACTGTTCTGTCACGACTTCGTCCATTGTACTTTTAACATTTAACGACGTTGTTGTATACTTCAAACAGAAAACGAAATAATCTTCCAACTTCCTAAAATATGTGCGTGTTCAATATCATAGTAATTTCCTGTCGTATTGTCTTATACGGAATAAGAACCCATTATCGTCCACACCACAGACTTTAACACAGCAATCGTCAGATTTCTTATGTGTATATAGGCCTAACTCCAAAGATGTTTGTTAACAAATATGATAAAAAAAAGTAATAACTTTTTTTTTCACCACGTCATTCCAATTTGGAGGAGTTCTGTAACATTTTAATAATTTTCACCCTCTTAATTGACGCATTCCAAAAAATCTTGAATTAATTTTTAGGTAGATACTTACGTAAACTTAATTTTTAAGAAAAAACCATCTCGATATCACAATGGGTTTAAGAGGTACAGGAGTATTAATTGTAAACACATTATATTTTGTAAGATATCGACGCAACCATCGTTCTGAAGTAAAAATCATCTCGATAACTTGATTGGTTTAAGTGCCACTGAGGATTAGTTAGAAACACTTTTTAATTTGTTAACGGCCTTCTAGGATAAATTTCGAAAAATTCTATATATGCATTTTAGATATTTATGTAAGCTTCAATCTAAAGCAAAAATCACCTCCATATCGCTACTGGTTTAAGAGTGCTTCATCATGAATTTATTTAAAACACATTTCACGTCTTTTCACCTTCTTAATAATCGAATTTAGAAAAATCGGGAAATTTGGCTATATGCACTTGTTTACGCAATATTTTGAAGTAAAAAAATAAGCTCTCTGTGTTAATGCGATATCCGATACCCGCTATAAACACATTTCACTGTTTTTCACCCCCATAATTTTCGAATTTCGAAAAATCCTTTCTTAGTACTTACATATGACCAATAAAGAACTCCTTTGCGAAATTTCGTGCTTCCAGACCCAACAGTTTGGGCTGTGCGTTGTCTGTCAGTCAGTCACTGTTAGGATTTTATTAAGCAGGCGGCATTCAGGGACGCCAAACACAGATAAAAACGAGACATTTATGCAAGCCGAGAGTTCGTAAATCTCCCCCCTCCCCAAAAAAAAAGACTGTTCCTTGGTATGTTAGTGACTACTTTACTTTGGTCTGGTATCTACAAATTGTCGTTAGAAGTGTATTTACTTATTTCAGGTTTAGTACAATATTGTGGGAATACGCTGCCATCGCAGTGTTATGTCATTTAATAGAAAAATGAGAGAACAAAAAAAAACAACCGAAGAAAAGCAATTCTAATTGGCAGTTCCCCTACATAAGTAATAAAACCTGGCAAATCCAGAGATACATTATTTCAAATTACAAAAATTACAAAACGGAATTCGAAATTCCAAACAAAACAAAGAAAACTGAGCAACTTAAGACAACAAATCTTTCTTACCGTTTCTCTTACCTCACTCTGGGTTTCCTGAGACCACATAGCCTAGCAGTAGGATATTTAAAGCTTATTTTCTCGCAGTCAAAGATTGCGAAAAGCAAGTTGTTTTGTTGCAGTTTTACGTACGAACATTTTAGTTCAGAACAATCAAAAATGTATAGGCGCGTACAACACACATCTAGCATTACGGTAAAAATAACGGCCAGAATGTCTGACAAAGGCGAGTTATCGGCGAGTAGACTACACGTCAGTTCAGTGAATATAGCGCCTAGAGGCTAGGGAGAGAAGTTATGCGCATTGTGTCGTCCTCAGCTCTTCATTAAACACTAGTAGCGTTCGAACACGCATTAAGAAAGTTAAAATTGATAAATAAGTCATGGCAGTAGCTGTCGTAGTCCATAGAGACATAGAAAATTCGCGGTTTAGTTTGAAGAGAAATTATATTCGGAATTCTTGTGCATGATTATTACTCTCTTCATTCTGTCACTGTTAATGAAAGTGTCCTTTAAGGCTGAACCAACAGCGAACAAGAAATAATACATCCACGGACACACGATCTATCTTACCACACGTATAACTGGCAACTCACTGGAGCAGAAGTCGAAAAACAAGCAACTACGGACAGAGTGTACATAGGACTGAGGAAACACGCAATATTTCCGGGTCTGTAGAGGTGATTGAATTTCGATGATTTATCTGGCAGTAACCTAGATTTCTCAATCCTATACATGCGCTGACCACAATATAATATCATTACATTCAAACTTGGTGTAGTTACACCAGTGCAACTGGTGTACTGCACTTAACACTATATTTTCAATTCGGTGCTACTACACTGGCAGTTTGAATGAAACGTCTTTTGGCAAATTTTATGCATCCACTGTGTATAAAGGTTTGTCAAAGGACTGACTAATAAACAAGTTTGGAAAGATGAAAGTGTAAAAGCACTACTAAACGATAAAAATTACTATCCATTATTCTCAGGGGTGAATTTGAAACGTGTGGAATGAATAGCACATGGTAGTAATATAACCTCAACTCTTCATATTTCGTATGTAAGTTAAGGTATTTTTTAAAATTTAATGTTGAATCTAGTAATAGCATATAGAATTTTTTTAACTGGCATGCTAATGTGTGAGATTATTTCTATTTTAACTTAATGACATTAAGTTGTGGCTGAAGATTTTATTAATCATATGTATCACACACATAGCCCAGAATTAATTCCCGTTTCAAAATATATTTCAATGTGCTATTATATGATTCAAAATTCAATAAAAAGAGGGTTAACTTAAATATGAAATGTAAAATGTTGAGGTTATATTACTACCGTGTGCTAACCACATATAAATATCCAACCCTGAGACAAACATATATTACTTTTTGTCGTTCAGTATTGCTATTCCGCTATAATCTACAAGAATTGTGAAAACCTTCATCTCATACACTTTTTTCTAAACCAAATCTTTATAAACGAAACAGTTTAACGTAACTGATTTAAACTTGGCGCGCTCGTTTACAACACTACACCAGCTACACCTCCTCCAGAGCAGGTACATTTTTCTGCAAAAATTACACTAGTGTAGCCACACCAGCTTGAATAAAACTCTACATAAACACAACATGACGTCACATCCTGTTGAATGAAACTCCTTACTTCTGGTGCATCTACACTAGTGCAATGGTGTAGCTACACCAGCTCGAATGAAACTCTACATAAACACAACATGACGTCACATCCTGTTGAATGAAACTCCTTACTTCTGGTGCATCTACACTAGTGCAATGGTGTAGCTACACCACCTCGAATGAAACGAAGCTATTATTAATTGGCTTCTAACTAGAGACAGGAAAAATGTGAGTGTTCAGTGTCAAGCTATGTTAGAGATGATGGATGATGGTTTATCGCTGGAAAACCTGACTGCTTGCTGGGTTTCAACGTATGCTCAGCTTATTACTGGCTTTCGCTTGCATGCGGAGCTGTTACCCTATTTGACTGAGCCAATAAGAATCCCGCTATTGTAACATGTAATGCCTATAATTAGACAGCTACGTTGTGTCAGACGTATATCACCTGTCACAAGAAACTGCAGTGTTTCCGAGGGTATGTTGACACAAAACATTTTCGCGATGTACCATCATCTCTAGCTAATATCCAACAACATTATGTGAGTGCTGAAGTAGATAGCAGATGTTCGCTGGCTGTTCGCTAACTTAGGGTTACCACATGATTGGACCAGCATTTCATTGCTTCTTTATAATTAACTCAGCGTCTTCCGAGAGATATCATATACGTCAGCAGTCAACTGCCTAAGTTGCAAGAATATGCAGTGGTTTTTGTCATTCAGTATCGCTAGTCCACTATCATCTACAAGAATTGTGAAAACCTTCATCTCATACGCACACCTAGGTTGATGTAAAACGCGATTTTTTCAGGTCCCTACTTGTTGCTTCAAACACTTAACATGTTAATATTTGTAATGTATATATGACTCTGTTATCAGTTTTGTACCTGTATTTTCTACGCCAACGACAAGTTCCATATCCTGAGCTAAGGCTCAAAATGTAATCAACGGACTTATTTAACAGTAACTAAATAACGTAAGCGGTAAATTTAGACACGTGGTGTGACTGACATTTAAATATATGTATATTTTTCGCATACATGGTGGTCCTGCATATAGAAAATTACTTGCGACATATTCAAAATAATAAATATTCACATGAAATTTCATTAATATTTACTTACAGCTGATAAACATGGAAAACAAAAACGTATCTATAAAAGTGTCGCAATGTCACCGCACGTGACCAAAGTCACCCTCGCTTACGGTAACATTATAAGTGGGTATCTATCACGCTATTGCTTTATAGGTCGTTCGGGATAAAGTAATCACTAAAATGTTAACCTTTGAAGAATATCACAAGCAGTTACTACATATAATACAATACAATCTACAGTTGCCTTACTGTTTGTATGGTTGGCAGCGAAATTACGCAGTACAGTTCCGTGTATTTTCCTATTTAAATACAATATTGAAATAAAATATACCGAAATCTACAGTACTTGCATTGTATGTAAGTAATACAATTTTTAAAATCAAACTGTATGAGATTCTCTCGACTGCACACTTTATCTTAAATGCGCAATCATCAAGTGAAGTGTCCAGAGATGTTAGACATGTCCTGTCGTTTGAGTTTAGCGGGAAGCCGGAAAGATACGAATTGGCTGGGAATAGAACTTTTTTTTGAGCGCTCACTTTATCCCGAACAACCTATACAAATGTTTGCTGGCTTGCTTCTGGCTTGAAGTAGTCAGAGTTGTGTCAAGACAGCCGTAGTCCAAGCACAGCAGTGACAAAGACGCCAACTACAAACTTGACGTAGTTATGATAGAAGGCGATAATGAGTGTAATAAGAACATAACGGACACAGAGTGTGGCCAAGTCGCGCACACAAGCAGACAGCAGAGATGTGCGGAAGCGAGCAGGTGTACCGGGGCACGCACTGTTCTGGTTGGTTACTGCCTGGAACACTGAACATTGAGCCAGTCCGTCCTGCAGCCGTAGCCGTCCTAGCTTTCTCGTCAGTCTGCTTTCTAAACTTGCCCTCCCTACATGCAGCCCCTACTGTCCACTCTGCTGCACACTGTGCGAACTATACACACCAACGACAAAGTTTACCCTCATTTACAAGTTGCAAGTCCATACAAACACTCGGTATTAAGAGGCCTATATACCTGGCGCTTGAACAGTTCAGTAGTGTTCGTTTCTGCACGAAACCTCTAAACATATTCCCACTATGTTTACCTACTAAAACAACACACACAGCCCCTATCGTCTTATTAATACCTCCCGGATACGTTAACACAGCGTTGGATGCACGCGTTGGACTTTATTACAAACTTACCACAAATGAAATTGTAGAGTCGTCGCTTAAAGTCATATGAGAAAAAGAGTAAAATGGAAACACTGCACGCCAATTTGGTGTCGCTACTAGAAGCGAAGCAGTTACCGTCGAGTGTGGTAAGCTGAACCATATCACTTCCCTATCTCCGCGCATCAAACGCAACAAAAACATACGGTGTATAGGCCTCTTAATTTAAACTAATTATTAGGTCTAGAAATGATACGATCTTTGTTGAGAGTCACAAGACGCGAGTCGATGGCGAATATACTGTGCGTCAGTTCAGTTCCTTGTGTGTAGAGGCGGCAACGTATATTATGAGCGGCCATTGATCGACCTTACTGCCCTAGTGCCTCTCATCCTTGAACACGGAAAATGCCCTCCGCTTACTTCAGCGTAAGCGACGGAGCTATAAGGGCGACCTTGAAGCGCGCATCAAATGCAGCATCGCCACAACGAACCAAGCACTCAGTTAGTGTGCAAGATTTCTGCCGATACATTTTTACTATATGACGTTAAGGGGGATGGTGCGCCAAAGCAGTGGATTTTCACAATTTTCGACGTAACTTTTCCCCCTAGTTTATTATCGAAAATCAAGGTTCGACAACCCGGAAATAATAGCCTACTTTTGTACAACTTATTACATTACAACATAGTCACAGACTGTCTTATTTTTGGAGCAGTGTTGGTAGATAGGAAAAAGAGACATTTTACCTATCTGCCATAAGTTCAGTGCACCATTCTGTGCGAGCTTAGTATAAAACGTACTTACGAACACTGTAACGAATTTGAAGTGCGTGGTAGGTGACGCCTTAAGGTATTATAAGATTTGAGATACACAATTTCGAAAACTCTAGCTTCTAGAGTTTGCGGGTGAAGCCAGGGCCTAGTAGGATGAATCTGTGTAATTTCGCGAACCTGAAAAATTCGCGGTTTTTTTGTGCAGGAGCTAAAATTCAAAGAAGTGTACTTTCGTGCCGCTTGCGCAATTGATTCTTGACTTATATGAAACGTCCTGTAGGACACTGAGGAAATAATAAAGAAGAAAGTAAATGCAGACCCTGTCATGTGGTATCACTGTGTCAGCGAGCAGCCAATGAGGATCTGTTGTCTATCCGAGTACACAAATATTCTTGGACGTAGCCTACAGGTCAGTGAACCCGCGAATATTTTCTGTCTCTAAGCGTGAGCAAAAAAAAAAAAGGCATCGCTCTTATGTATAATGTAGACCTATGACATGACGTACCAGTATTTAGTTGGATGTGCTACATTTTCATATATGCGAAAATTTACGTTAAGTTAGTAAAATTTGTAGATTGTGCCTGTATGTTAAATGACGTGAAAACATGGTCGCTTATAACAAAACGCTTAGAAATAATTGCATTAAAAATATGTACCGTGACAGGAGCACCACCTGTGTAAATGACGTGATCGGTTAAGGAGCTTTTTCTGCAGCCGAGAGGTCACGGCTTCAATATTTCTTCGACCGTATATTAGTTACGTTTTTTAAAAGTTAATTAATTAATACTACATTAGTACATTACATGTCATGGATATGTCATTCATAATTCGTCGAGTAATGTTGACAAGCATGCGAGTGTAATTGGTAGAGATGATGGTATATGGTGAAAATGTTTTGTGCCAACATACCCTTGAAAACACTGTATAGTTTCTTGCAACATAAATGATTGGGTGATGTACGTCTGCCACATCGCAGCTGTCAACCGACCAAAAAGAGGCATAAAATATTACAATATAGGGATTCTTTGACAACTCCAAGTACATGCGAAAGCCAGTAATCTTCCAGTAAGATGAACATGCGTTGAAATCCAGCAAACAGTCAAGTTTTCCCACGGTAAACCATCACTAAAGATGCTGGTATATCGCGAAAATTATTTGTGCCAACATACCCTTGAAAACACTTCAGTTTCTTGCAACATGTATAATTGGGTGATATACATACGATATAACGTAGCTTTTTGTAGGCCAATAACAGTCATCAATTATTTCAATAGCGGGATTATTATTGGCTCAGTCCAATAGGGCAACAGCTACGCACAAGCGAAAGCCAGTAATCTTTTTTATAAGCTGAACGTACGTTAAAACCCAGCAAACGGTCAAGTTTTCACGCGATAAACCATCATCTCTAACCATCACCTCTATTATTGTAATTGGCTTCACTTCCATGTAGGCCGACGGGAGTCTACTATTAACGTCTGTGTTGTATTCTTTGTGTTAACTTGTATACAGCTATTTCTGTCGCTGTGTTCATTTGTGTTGTCCTCGTCTTTGTACATCATTGTCGCCATTTTCATACACTTTGTTTGTTCCTTGTCTTTTGTGACTTTCCTTTTTGTTTGAATCATACACCGACTTTATTTCCGTTTCAAAATTACTTGTATGTTGACTACAGCCGCAATTTCTGACTGCCTTGGTTTTTTTCCCTCCATTGTTTTCTTTCTACTAGTCCTATGTAACATTTAACTGTAGTTTTTCTGCGGCTCACAATTGCTAGCAATGGCGCATATCCAACAAAACACGTTAGCTTGTCAAGGTAATTTCAGCTCCAAAATGTAAATCCTATATTGTCCTCAACCAAGCAGGAGGTTGTCTTGTCTTGGCGTCAGGAGGCATATGCGGACACACAGCCATATGGTACAGTACAGTCACCTAGGTTGGAGGGGGGAGGGTGGTGCACGCAGGAAGTTGTTGGCCGGAAGTGACGCCCCGGCAGGAGGGGAGATATGATGTGTTGATGTCTGCCGTCGATGCTGCGGCGAGACACAACCACTCTCTCACAACCCTGCCAACGCCATTTTGTAGGTCTTCCCTCTCTCACTTCCGCACATACAAGTCCTCGCCTGGCGTATGTAGCGTGTCACGTCAAACTATTCAACTGCTTCCAATATACTTGTATATTAACTCAAGCTCGGTATCAGTTGCTATTTTGTATATATTTTATTTTTCGCTTTTATGAAATACTGAGGAAAAATTGTGACATGTGCGATTATAACGTGAATTATATTTACCTGGCGCTACAATACAATTATCGCAGTCGAACTTCTAACTTAAATTTAGACCTTGGTCATCCCGGCAAATTAAGAAAATATTTGTAAAAACTGCTGGACCGATAGCGGTATAAATGCACGTTAAAAGTTCAACTGCAAGTAAATAGAATTCATGCTATAATCACGAAATTAAAATTTTTCTTCTCAACATTTCAAGAAAGCGAAAAATAAAATAATCAAATATGGCGACTAACGCGAATCCAGTCCTATAAAACACACCTCAAACTATATTTTTATGTTTTCAATTTTTTTTCAACGCCATTTTCGTTCGTTTAAGTCGACGGCCCCGGTGGGAGCCCCTAGGCTATTAGGCGAGGGTGATACTGCTGTGGTTCGTCATTGTCTTCCGCAGAGATAGAGATGAAGGTACAAATACAACACCCAGTCCTGAACCCATGGAGGTAGCATTACATACATTTGCACCTCCCCGACCGGCACTCGAACCCGGGAACTTTGACTCTAACCTAGCAATAAGTGTACCACACATCTGGTTTATCTAATGCGCCATTGCTTGCAATCACTCTTCAGATTGTGACAAACGTCTTTGGGGTAACTTACCTCATTGTAGAGACATGAACTTTTCGCGAAAAGAATTTCGCCCCACTTTGTTCCAGTGCCTTATGTGCACGTCTGCAGTTCTGCTTCGTAGATATTGGCAGCGTGCCTTTGAACTGTGACGTTTCTCATTTGACTGTACCAATCACAATAAGGTTACTGTAACACCACACGTCTGTGATTTGCGTGTAAAACCCCACGACACACGAATGTCAAAACATCCAATCTCTGACCGTGAAGC